>JBCFYV010005972.1:0-12178 GCA_039000515.1 Timema cristinae | reverse complement strand
AGTTCCACTGAGCATAAGTTCTGAAATGTCCTGATCGTGTATAAGTCCTCGCCTGCACATACCGGCTCCCACATGTCAGAACAGGCCGTGGGACACTCCCTGGGGGGCGGTTTGTACCTCACAGATAAAGCTTCCACTTCAAGCATCACTCCAGCCACTGTCAAACCAATGTATTTAGTTATTACGTATACATGAAAACCAGACCATTTGTATTAGATCAACTCAATTAATTCTATGAATAACTTGTTAAATAGCCCTGTTAGGAATTTTTTAAATATTCAAATTATTTGAAGGATACGACTTAAGAGAGGAAAAGTCACTCTACACCAATTTTTCAAGACAAAAACTTTTATTATTTAAAAAATATTAAGCTCCTGAGAGGTCATTTATTTTTAAACTAAACTTTAATTGTATTGAGACATCTTTTATTCATCACTTGAAGTGCATTATAAAAGTCCTATAATTGTCTAAAAATGGCAGAAATACGTCAATTTGAAATAAAATTGAGCATTCACCATTTTTCATGTACCCTTCATTTGTTATACTAAATCATGTTAGCTTTAAAATAATTTTTCTGAAATAATAATATTTCTCTTAAATTCTATAGGGTACTTTAATTTTATTTTGTAGAGAATTAAGGATAAATTAAATAATAAGTACAACACTAATCTACATTTAATAAAAGGAACATATGTATTTGTATATATTATATTTGTATTTTTGTTACAGGTTTTACCTGAAAGCCATAAGGAAATTGGTAACTGTAGATAAATTACGCGTGAAAACTTATCCCCACGCCAACCAACATTCCCGAATAGTATATTATATTTCTTTCTTTCTCTTTCCACTTTCTATATTTCTCTCTCTCTCTTCCAAGTTAAATTACATATGCAATTATTCAATCCCCCTCCACCCTGAGAGGACTATAATGTTATCTCTCTCTTGAGGGATAAAGCCCCAAGTTCCAGGATGGAGTAAACGAACTGGCTATGCCCAGAGTAGCCGTTCAATTGACGTCGTGTCTTTTGCTAAGTAGAGTGATCTTTATCTTACTCCATCCATCTATCCATATCATTTATATTCATCTCCTACCAATACTGTGTTCTTATTATTACCCTACTTAAAGAAAATATTGCATGACGTCATGTCATATGCCATTCGGCTGTTGCCCGACGCAGAACATCTGCCTTGACAGTTGTGCCAAGCCAGGTTGTCTGTGAAAGGGCTGATTTGTTTTGTGAGTTACAGGCAGCAGTCGCTAGCCCTTATCCTCATGATATGAGGGTGAAAACAATGAATAGGTGAAACCGTTGAATGATGCTGCAATAAAATACAAAGTTATAAATTAGTACCCTTTGAGTGGAAATAATGGTGATTGTGAATGATCTCGCTGTGGTAAGAGGGTTTGGAAGGATTTTCTTTTCTTAGGATGAGGAAGGTTGGCTTATTTGGAATGATCGATTTGTGAGTGATGGCGTAATGTGATTTCGGGAATGGGTTGGTAGGCTTAACTGTTTTAGGAGTTGGTTTGAAGAGGATGGTTACATTTCCATTCCCCATCTGGGGCCGACAGTGGCGCCAGCGTTTTTCTCTGGCTAGAAGGTTGACCTAGTCGGTTATCCCAGTGGAGGCCGGCGGTGGCAAAGGTTATAAAGAGTTTCTTGTTGGGGTAGGATTTTCTTTTATTGGGATAAGGAGTGAGATGGATACATTTCCATTCCCATCTGGGGCCGTCCCCGGCGCCAGTATTAACCTCTGTCTAGTAGACAACCTAGGCGGTTATCCCAGTGGCGTCCGGCCGTGATTAAGGTTGTGATGGCATGAAATGAGCGACTTGTGAATGTCAGGTCTGGGGTTGGAGCAAGGATGGGATAGTTGGGTGGTGGGTTGTCGTCGATCCCGTTGGTCTGGCGTAGTCGATTGTCAATTTGGTTAATTACTACTATAATTTTTTTTTTCCTAAATCTAGGTATCGGTTTTTTTATTATTATTTTTTTTCCCCAAGATTATAATAGATACTTAGTTAGTCATAATAATGCTCTCCTACGCCAGCCGTGGTCTCTTGTAGCGTCTGGTCTCAGCAGGGTCGTAACGTCCTAGTTCCCGTACTATGTCGTTAGTGTGTGTGTCTGCCTGTTTGTAGAGTGTTTTTGTTCCTTTCCCTGTATATGTCATGGAGGTGTCTGCAATTTGTCATTTCATGTAGGTGTGTTGTTCTAGTTCGCCAGGGTGCTCCAGTGATGGTTCTGAGTATCTTGTTTTGTGTGGTTTGTAGTCTATCTGTGAGGTGTTTGGCTCCGTAGCTCCATACTGCGCAGTTTTACAGTATAATCGGTTGTATCATGGATTTGTATAAGACAGTTTTGGTGTGGATGTTTAGTTCCCTTCCTTTGAATAGAGCGTACAATTGTACATATCTCCCAGTGGCTTTTTTTCTTGTGTCCTCTATGTGACTTCTCCAGGTTAGTTTCGAGTCTATTGTAGTGCCTAAATATTTTGTATCTTTTTTAACAGGTATTTCTGTGTCGAATAAAGTGAGTGGTGCTGGGAGTTGTTTGCGTCCTCGGCTAATAATCAAAGCTGCTGATTTTGTGGGGTTAACTTTTATCCTCCAAGTCGTGAACCAAATTTGTAGTTCAACTAGGTACCTCTGCATTTTTAAGCTGGCAAAATTTATGTTTTTATTGATGGTGTAGGCCATGGTGTCGTCAGAAAAGAGTCGTACTTTTACGTGTGGATGGGTAGGAATGTCTGAAATATATATGCTATAAAGGTGTGGTGCTAGTGCAGATCCCTGGGCACCCCAGCCCTTATGTCGTGTATGGGTGATTTTGTTCCGTCCATGACTACCTGAAACTTCCTTCGAGCAAGGTAACTGGCGATAATGTGGATGCTCCATTGTGGGTAGTTGAATTTTATTAGTTTTTGAATTAATCCTATGTATATTAAACTCCAAATTTCAAAATCTGTTCTACATTGAATTCTATTATTATATTTAGAAATTGTTCCTTGCTACATTTCATTATGTTTTTCAAAATTCTATTTACAAAACTTTGCTTTCTCGCTATTGAAAATTAGAGAACCAGTCACATTCAATAATGCTTTGAACAGTTTTTGATATAATTCATATTTTCGTATATTCCCGAATCATTAACTACCGGAAATGATCTTAGGATACCTATCCAGTAAGAAGATTGAACACCTTACTACGCCATTCAATTCTACATATAAAAGGAAAATTGCTGCTAAATACGTGTGCTATCGGAAGTGCTTGGATATTCGTCAATTACGATATACTTCTTCTCTTATATAAAATTGGCAACGAGATCAATCGAGTATAGATCGATCAATCTAGAGATGAAAATGTACCAACTCAACAATATAACTAGCTATCGACTCAGAAAGGCGAACAAGCGTACCTTCAAAACGTGGTATGTAAACTCGGTGGAGTAAAAGTACATGCCGCGATGGGTTTCATTGACGAATGCATCTCTTTACACCATATACTAGGGTGAATGACTATTACCGCTTACTTATCAATGCTTAAGAGGAGTTAGTACTTGTCTGATTGATGAATGACAGTAATGTGATACTACGAGCCAACCTCAAGACGCCTTCCAAGATTGAACAAATTAAAATTTCATGGATAATACCTCCAATAAATACGGATGGATCCAGACAATTGGGTGCCATCATCTGGGCGCCGCCAACCAGGCGCTGGTAAGACAACTGGGCAACAGGGCAACGGGGCGCAAGTGAAAAAACGTAATGATTGGTTTTTATGTATATATTCAATTTGGAGTGGTTTAAAAAACCATAACCTTAATTTGTTTGTATTAATAAAGTTAGCACGGCCTTAAAGATTTGTGTTTTGGTTGTAAGAAAAATGATATGTGTGTTTTAGTTGTAAAAAACGAAAGCTAGGTTAGGTATTTTTAATGTTTTTGTGTGTTTAATTTTTATAATTATAAAATATCAAGTAGTCTAACTTTATAAATACAATAAAGTTATGGTTCCTCTGTTATTATTATTTTAAAACAACCCCAAAAATTAATATTCACGTAAAAACAATCATTAAGTTTTCACACTGGCGCCCAGTTGTCTTGGTGCCCAGTCTGGTCAGCACCCAGTTGGCCACGCCGGGTTGGCAGTGCCTAGAAAGTGGAGCCGAGCTGTCCTAGACCACAATACGAACGATTTTGATCGACTAATATGCTCAATTTTATCAAGCACGTACGAGCTATAAATCTTCCTTTCCATACTTTGTAATTATTTGAGTATACGAAAGTTGTGACCTTGAAATTTATGTTTGAAATTAAGACTTGAAAGCTTTTTATCCACGTGAGTTCTTATTTTGTTAGCATGTAGAGCAGTGGTTCCCAACCTGAGGGCGATCGCCCCCAAGTGGGCAACCGATCTTGACAAAGGTCTTCTTGCTTCTTACGAGGTGTCTTTATTGATCGCTAAATGTGGTAAACCTCACACAGTTGGCAAAACTCTTGTTTTAACGGCTACCAAAAAAATTATTGATATCATACTAGGAGAGGGCCATAGTAATAAGATAAGTCTATCGGTTCCTTTGAGCAACAATACTGTTTCCAGTTGAATTGACAAAATGGCCACGTACGTTGAATCCAAACTCATCAATTTGTTGAAAAAAAGTAAATTTGGATTGCAGATTGAAGAATCAACTATGATTGATAACAAAGCAATTTTATTAGCTTATGTGAGGTTTATTAATGAACAAAAGGAAATTACCAAGGAAATGTTGTTTGCTAGAACTTTGATCACTGATACGAAGGGATCGTCGATTTTTAAAGTGGTGCAAGATTATTTTGAGAAAACAGAGATTCCCCTATCAATCGTGAGCACTTGTGCAACAGACGGTGCTCCTGCCATGTCAGGTCGTCATGCTGGGTTTCTATCCCACCTTAAGAAAGAAGTGCCAGAGGTCATTACTATTCACTGTGTCATTCATCATCAACACTTAGCTGCGAAAAAATTGAGTGGTGTCCTGCATGAAACCCTACAACTGGTTATTACTGGTGTCAACAAGATCAAAGCTATTTCCCTCAATGACCATCTGTTCAAACAACTTTGCCATGAAAATGATGAGGAATTCGAACGCTTGCTTCTACATACGGCCGTGAGGTGGCTTTCCAAAGGAAACTGTTTGTGCCATTTCTTCGAATTATTTGACACAGTTACTGAGATTCTCGACACGTCTGATCCTGATTTAAGTGAGAATTTGAAGCAACGCAAGTTGTAACTTGCATACCTTAGAGATATTTTTGAAAAAAATGAACAAAGTCAATATAAGGCTTCAAGGAAACAAGATGAACCTTATCAAGGCCAAAGGAATTATTTCATCATTCATCGCCAAGTATGATATTAACAAGGTAAAAAATATTGGTTGTAAAGAGCTGATTCAGTTTCCGACCCTTAAAAAGTGTTCAGTGTCAGATAACGAGACTACTGAACTCCCAGAAGAAAAAATCCTAATTTTTACTGATCACCTTGACCAGATAAAAACTGACATGGAATCAAGATTTGAAGATTTGACCAAGTTACAAATTCCGGATTGGATTCTAGATCCATTCTCATTTGAAGCTGTGAATAAGCTTGATAACTCTTGGCAGACAGAGTTTCTAGATCATAAGTATGACTGTGAGGTGAAAATCATTTTCAAGCAGAGCAGTTACGAGTTAGGCTGGGTGAAGCTTATCGACACTTATCCAAAACTGTGGGGAAAAACTGAACCCCTTCTCATCTCGTTCCCGTCAACATATTTAGTTTAAAAAGAATTTAGTTCTGTGGTCCAGCTCCTCACAAAACAGATAAATAAGTTGGACATTTGCCTCGAAGGAGACTTGCGCCTGAACTTGACGAACAGAGAGCCGGATATTCAAGCTTTAACTGAAATCTACCAAGCACAAGGCAGCCATTGAAAACGTAAAATAAAACAGTAACAAAGTTTTCAAACTTTCATTTATTTTTTCAAATTTTAACTGTCAACTTTCTTAATTTTTCCAGATTCCAATTTAAAAATGAAAACATGTACTCGTTTTTTAAATGACTGTCAATGTTCTTAGTTAATTATTTCACTTCTTTGTTCTTAAAAAAATCTCTAAAAAAAATACATTTTAATTTTTTTTTTTTATTTTATTTAAACTGCTTTGGTTGTTTTTATATAAGGTAATAAAATTGTTTAAAATAATAAAACTGCTTTATTATTTACACTTTACTTTAAATTAAAATTAGGCATACAATGAAAATGAAAAGGGGCGATAGGTGTTAGTCAACCTCCAGAAAGGGGAGATGGGCCACAAAAGGTTGGGAACCACTGATGTAGAGCAACTAAAATTATGGAATGGGAAGAGACTAAAGACTCAGTGGAGACAGCTAATGCACCGCACCTTATGGGCTTCATTCTGCAGTTGCAGCAAGCAAATACATACAGGCTTCTTAGCTGTATTAGGTACCGTGCAAAGTGCAGACGATATTTGAATTCACGACACAAGCGCGCGAGACGGCCACATTTTCAAGTTCTTGCAGAGTAAATCCAGGCAGCATCATGTTTATCGCGATCAAATACTCGAAAATCTTTCAACATAACTCGCCGTTTCTCGTAAACCACTGGGACAATAACAGTAGTGTTTTCAGAATTTGTTATAAAAACCTTAAAATACATGAAGATATTATTAAAATTCCCATATTCCAATTGGTTTGCTTTGTAAAAATTGTTTTCTAATGACATAAGTATAATGAGGTTGTTAGTGCAGACATATTTTCACTCTGTGTAAAAAAAAATTCTTAATTGAAATAGATGGATAGTATAAGTGTACGAAATGATAATCATTAACTGAATTTTATTTTGTTATAAGACTCATTCCTCTAACAACAATACCTTTCACAGTTTGATGTGTTTAGTTACGAGCTCTTCACGCACGTCAGGTTTACAGTAAACTGAAATGAGGATTGTGATAAAGACCAGTCCATCATTCCGTTCTGTCACTGATTGACGATTGTGTTTGAAGGGAGTCTGGACATTATAGTAGTGATTTAATAATGCAAGTAAATAGTGAAAATATGTCTGCACTAAAAACCTCAATTTAGTTATGTCAATAGAAAACAATTTTTACAAAGGAAACAAATTGGAATATGGGAATTTTAATAATATCTTCATGTATTTTAAGGTTTTTATAACAAATTCTGAAAACACTACTGTTATTGTCCAAGTAGTTTACGAGAAACGGTGAGTTATGTTTCAGGATTTTCAAGTACTTGATCGTGGTAAACATGATGCCTCTCGGATTTTCCCCGCAATAACTTTACGACGTCATCACGAGTCGCGCCACCAGTACTGGCGCACATACCCTACTATACCCTTTGCCAACACGCATGGAGGAGTGTGGCAATGACCAATATTCAGAACTGCTTCCATCAAGTTGGTTTAGCCACTGATTGTGTGACTTTCGATAAAGGAGAATTTTGTTTGTTTATAGCATCACACCTTTATACCCATTTGGGTTATACACTTAAATACTTATTACGTGTTAGGCATGAGGTAGACTAAACAATAGAGGACTTGTACCCAAATTTGCGTTTGGTGATAGTTAAAAATACTTAGGGGGAAACCACTGTAGGATACTCAACCCAGATTCGAACCATGATAGTCTCATCATCAGTAGTAAAATATTCCTAAACTATTAGAATAAAAGCTTCCCCATATGGTAGAGAGTGATAGTACTTACATACGTGTATAGGGACAAACTTAGATAACTGAACATTAACAAGGTGTAACAATATTCTTCCATTTTTATCAGCACCAACAGGCAGCAATTACGTGTATTATGTATAGAGAAGTTATAACCTAATCTCCAAAAGAAATGTCAGATTTTAAAACATCATCTCTAGCTTGACTAGTTTTCAGTTTTGTTACACAATTTAAACCAAGAAATTATTTATATTTTAACCATGATTTACTTTATACACTAAGAATAACAAATCTACTTTGTTTCCTCATGCAAAGAAAGGGTTAAGGGTTACAATTCACAAGAAAATTAACAATTATCTCGTGGAATAAGACTGAATATTTGTAAAAACTATCAATTTTATTGATTTTAAAAGTAAAAAATAGCCTATATCTGTCCTGGGAGTATAAGGTATAATAGAGTAAAAATTATGTCTAGAAGGTCTCAGCAGTTTTTGAGGTTATTGCGAACATATAAACAAGCAAACAAACCTCTTTTCATAAGTGAGAAACTAGGTACTTACCCAAAACCAAAGAGAAATAAATAGAGCTATCCATGATTTGAATTAGAAGAACTATGGTATTGAGATAGCTTTGTTAATAAAATGTTACAAGCTTATAAAGACAGCACAATACAATGAATTAGTGTAATCTGATTTGTGCTATTTTCTGCAAACTACTAATAATGTTATGTGTGTTTGCGAATCTATTTGTGACCAATCAGCCTTCTATGTAAGAAGTTTATCTTCAGGAAAAAAAGTAAATATTGTGCAAAGCTATGTTTTTTCTTATTTATATTAGTAAAAAGAACATGAACTGAAAATAAAATATATACTTTATATCATATACTATATATTATAACATTTATAAACATACACAATTAATATTTATTTGTATTCCTCTTGTTCATAGTGGAATATGCAGGCGTGTTAAACGCTTTGAAATTTTCATTTGTAAACTTCCTATTTATGAACGATCATAGTCTAATTGATCACGTCGTATTGACAATACTCCTTATATTGTTGGTTCCAAATAATTTTAAGTAATACTTTGAAATATTACTCTACTGTTTATGTATTTTTTATACTTTCAAGAACATTATTCAATAAATATATAAATATAAATTAAAATATAAATTAAGGTTTTATAAACAAATATTGATTTAAGATAATTTGTTTTGATCAATTAATAGTAGCCTGCAGTTTTAAATCCTAGATTTATTTTTATGGAATGGCTGTAAGAAAGAAACAATATCCAGGTACAGATATGCTTCAGTAGTTATATATATACAATAAGTTGGGTTTAAATTAGTATAAATATATAAATAACTAAATGGTGTATTATTTCTTCGAACGGGGAATTTATAAGGTAGTTTTGTTATTTTAGTATATAAAACTAACTACAGGGAATAGTAATTAAATCTTAGATTATATTTAAATATCAATCCATTTATCGGTTAGAATTGCGATACTAAATACGAAAGTAGGCTGACTAATTACACAATGTCAAAATATAGATATACCCTGAACATGTTTTAAAAGCTGACATTTATTTTGAAGACTAAGTTATAACGTATCTGATTAGCTCAAAAATACTTTGAACTCTTGCCTGTTGATGTTGATAAAAAAGAAAGAAGAATGACAGTATAAATAATTGGTTTTTAAAGAGTTGTAATTAAATACAATACAAAATATTATAGTATTTTTTTAGCGTATTCACCCGTTTAAAATTCCCACTCTACTTAAAAATTTTATCCTGTTTAGCATTTTGTGCCGTTTAACCTTTTAACATCCTTTAACCTTTTTACCCCATTTACCCTTTTTACCGATTTTGGCTATTTTATTATTTGTAATCTCTTTAACCTAAAGTAATAAACTTTGTTCCTTTATTTGCCTATTTACACAATTATATATTATTGTGAAATGAGAATAAGAATTTGTTGTGGATACCCAACTCCTCTTGTTTAATCCCCAATTACATTCATACTCCTCTTGTTTAATCTCCATGTCCATCATACTCCTCTTGTTTAATCTCAATGACAATCATACTCCTCTTGTTTAATCCCCAATGACAATCATACTCCTCTTGTTTAATCTCCATGTCCAATCATACTCCTCTTGTTTAATCTCATGACCATCATACTCCTCTTGTTTAATCCCCAATCGCAATCATACTCCTCTTGTTTGATCTCAATGACAACCATACTACTCTTGTTTAATCTCCATGACACCATACTCCTCTTGTTTAATCTCAATTACAATCATACTCCTCTTGTTTAATCTCAATGACAACCAAACTCCTCTTGTTTAATCCCAATGACATTCATACTCCTCTTGTTTAATATCCATGACCATCATACTCCTCTTGTTTAATCTCAATGACCATCATACTCCTCTTGTTTAATCCCCAATGACAATCATACTCCTCTTGTTTAATCTCAATGACAACCATACTCCTCTTGTTTAATCTCCATGACAACCATACTCCTTTGTTTAATCTCAATGACAACCATACTCCTTTGTTTAATCTCATTACAATCATACTCCTCTTGTTTAATCTCAATGACAATCCATACTCCTCTTGTTTAATCTCAATGACAACCATACTCCTCTTGTTTAATCTCAATGACAACCATACTCCTTTTTTAATCTCCATGACAATCATACTCCTTTTGTTTAATCTCCATGACAATCATACTCCTCTTGTTTAATCTCCAATGACAATCATACTCCTCTTGTTTAATCTCCAATTTGTATCTCCATGACATATCATACTCTTGTTTAATCTCAATGACAATCATACTCCTCTTGTTTAATCTCAATGACAACCATACTCCTTTTGTTTAATCTCCATGACAATCATACTCTTCTTGTTTAATCTCCATGACCATCATACTCCTTTTGTTTAATCTCAATGACAACCATAATCCTCTTGTTTAACCTCAATGACAACCATACTCCTCTTGTTTAATCATAATGACAATCATACTCCTCTTGTTTAATCTCCATGACAACCATACTCTTTCTATTTTTAGTTGCTTATTAATTGTGGCTTACAGATTGTAATTCAAAAGTACTATCAACTTAAAACTTTGTTTGAATAACTTTAATAATACTATTTAGTATAAGACAGTCAAATTTTAAATAGTTAGGAGAGCGGGTCAAGGCCTGGGAGAGGTGAGAGTAATTGACACCCTCCTCAAAAAATATTGAATTATTCAAATGTGTGATACAAGTGTATGATGTTTGTGTAAACAAATGATAGGTTTTATAGTAATTAGATCGTACATTGAAACATCTTCATTATTGAAGGTCAGTTTTTAACAAATAGTATGAACTGTATAATACTTGGACTATTTATCCCAATTAACCTACAGATCTGACTGCCTTATACAGACGAGTAGGCCTAATTTATTGACATCGGTCCTCAGGGGCTCCAGAAGATATTTGAAAAGGGGGGAGAGCTGAGGGGGAGTCTGGAGGTCCTAACAGGGTAAAATTTAAGACCCTAGACACAGTCAAGGAAATAACAAATACACAAGCTTACCGGAGATTTGCTGCGCCCCTTGAGTCAGGTAAAACTTAAAATATCCAGTGATAACAGCGCTTCCAAGTGGGAATTCTTTAAAACAACTCACTTTCAAAATGTTCCTCATGAGAAAGACAAGCTAAAAGCTGCCGTCTCTCTTGAGTACAATAGTTCAGGTAGCGGTAATCCCTTACCCTGCCTCACCCCCTTTCATTAAACGTAAGAGACACTAGTCTTGGAAATGAATTATTAAATATTTCGTGACCAGCTTCTGCGGTCACAATTCTTTAGGATTTACTTTTTCATTTGACTGGACTGCAAATAACTGGGATAACAGTGTTCGAATCCTGATCAGGTGTACTAAGAGTGTTTTTTCATAAAATGTTTATAGTTCTCCTTCAACGCAAATACGGAAACATTTCCAAAATATTGTACTTTTCTCATAACTAATCCAAAGTGGTAAATAAGTGGATAGCTTTAACAGGAAGTAAGGATGTACAAAATATATCAGTAATTAAAATTTAATACTTTTGTTGTAAAGGTTGCATTTGATTTGTACATTTTGTTGTCAAATTAATACAAACAAAATATACAAATGATATGCTACTTTATAAATCAAATAAAACTAGTCAAATGCATAGAAAATACAATGAAATGAGTTTCCTAAGCATATATTTGGTATCGGTAAATAACTTCTTATTTTAAGCACTGGGTGATTATAGTCAACATTATTTTATACTGATGTGCAATGAAAGTTAACAAATCGGTTTTAAATCAGTTTATAGTAAAATAAAGTCTGAAAATGAAGCTTATCTCCCTAAACGTGCTTTTAGGATTACACAACAAAAAGATCATAATGTTTTGCCAAGTTACACTCTTCCAATACCTACTCGTGTT
>JBCFYV010005971.1:0-13333 GCA_039000515.1 Timema cristinae | reverse complement strand
GGGAATATTCACATGGTAAAATGTGTAACCTCTCTTACTCAGCGTCATTTACCAGCAACCAAGCCTCTGATAATATCTTTTTCAAATTCCAAAACCATCACGAAGGATTATGATAATTTCACTACTACCCTCATAAATAAGCTAAACAGTTTAATGCAATGGCCCTTGAGATTAGCTAGTCCAGATGACAAGAGTGTTAAGAATAATTTCAACAATCGCTTTAATAAAGACAAAAACAACATTATTTTGTTACAAGGACTCTCTGCTAATGATATAATCAAAGACCTTCAAGATCAGTTGAGACGCCTGATGAAGAGCTTGTATTGGGATCCTACAGGGCTCTTTTTGATTGCCATTCATGGAAGATGTTATCAAAATACCTCGGTAACTAAATTAGTGCAAGGTGTTCTTTCTGAGCTATGGCGTCACAGGATAATGTATGTTGTGGTTTTGGTACCCAGCTGTGCGATTGTTGAAAGAACTCAATCAACATCACCAGACGTTTCTTCGGGTTTGCTAACTTACTATCACTTGCTATTGTTCCAAAGTTCCCAGATATTGAGCATTTAATTTTAAATAGAAATATTTTGAATGTTACAGATATTAACGCATATAGTTGGCTCCCTTATAAAAAAGAGTCTAAATGTGGAGAGTATGTCAATGTTATCTTACTCGACAAATGGGTAGTGAAAGAACAAAGATTTCTTCAAAATACAGATCTATTTCCACTTCAAATAACAAAAGACTTCTATGGTTGTCCATTTAAAATATCTTGTTTTGAAGCGGGTCCATATGTTATTAAACCATACTATTCTACCAACTCCCATAATGTGACAACATTTCTATTCAAGGATGGCGTTGACATACGTAATTATAAATGAAGTATCTGTAAGAAGAAATTTCACTGCAATTTTCCTTCCGATCCCAGTAAACAACGAAAGGTGGGGTTTGCAGAATAAAAATGGTACTTGGACAGGCATAATCGGGAACGTTATTTATGATCGAGCAGATGTTGCAATCACAGCATGTGTGATAACTTCCGATAAGACTAGAACATTTGGTGTTCACTAAACCTTATTTGAAAGAAGGGCTAATGTGGGTGGTACCCAAAGCAAAACAAATGCCAATGTGGAAAAGTTTGATTAAGATTTTCCCTCCGATACTTTGGCTACTAGTTTCTTAGCGTACCTTTTAGGATCGTTTATTCTATGGTTTCTCTCTAAGTTTAATGCAAGTGACAAGGAAAAAGAAATTAGTTTCAGAAACATAGTTAGAACTTTGTTCAATGTTTTGGGGAATAATCCTGGAGAGCTCCGTTCATATATCGCCAAAATCCATCTCTTTAAGAATATTCTTAACTTTCTGGATATTCTATAGCATGCAGATAAACATCGCCTATCAGTCACTCTTTATCAGCATCTTAAGTCAACCCGTTATGAACATCAGATAAGTAGCACCGAGGATATCCTTGCTTCAGGCATGGGATAACGGTTTCCATCCAAACACTGATCGTTTCTTCACGGGTAATTTTCGCATCCAAAGTGAAAAGAAAGGTGTTTCGACGTAGAGTCTTGTCTTGATAGGATTGTGAAAACAAATAACTTCGCAGTGGCACACTCTAGGAATAATATAGAATATGTTATTGCTAGCAAATTTATGGATACTTTTGGCATCCCTTTTGTCTATCCACTGCCCACAGATCTAGTATCTTTTAACTTAGCTATTTTTATGAAAAAGGTGGTGTGGCTTTTAGATACTTTCAATGAGTTTATTTCCAGAGGAAAAGAGACTAATTTATTCGAAAATTGGAGGAATGAAGTCAAAATTTCTGCAAAAAGACGTGGCATTTCAATGTCCTATGGCAAAGTTATTGTATTGACAGTGTTTCATTTACAGGGTGCTTTTTGTTTTCTCTGCATCGGATTAATGTTAAGTGTAATAATCTATTTGGGAGAACACGTTAGCCATAAATTGAAACAAAAAAAGTTAGTATAGCAACATACAGAGAAACTAATGGATATATTTTTCTTCATGACTGTTAAAAATAAAATTTTGAATATTTTCAAAGCCAGACTTCATGTTAAGCATGTTGAATGGTCTGATACAGTTTATATTGGGGACAAAAAGCAGAACAAAACAAGATAGCTTCCTTTTAATGTTAGCTTTGTTTTTGTAAGATTATGAATATATTACTTTTGACGACATCTTAAGAAACTCAAAAGAGTGTTATCTGTTTACTTTCCAAATCTTGATTCGCTTACTCAGTTGGGTTGTGGATCCCTTTAAATGTGAAATTGCTGATGTACCAGAAGAGCCTCAATCCAATAATGAAGCACGTATTGAATTTGAAAACAAAGCAAATCTGTCATATTTTTGAATGTCATCAGCTGCAAGGGGTTTCAAAATTGCACATTAGGAGGCAGTCAAAAGTTGATGCCTTTTGCAACACCCTACCTTTGTTAACAAGAATTTTCCACTTTAATGAACATAAAAACAAAGCAGAAAAATCTATTGGACCCTTATGACAGTATACAAATTTTGTTGTGACATTAAAATGCCCCAATTTTGATGTTATTGTATCAAAAATAAAACATCATTTCTCCTAATTCTGAAATGAAGAAGTTTACCAAAAAATAATTTTGTTTCATAATGAAATTAATTTATTTTATACTTTTTATATTTCAAATTGTATTCTCAGTATAGAAATAAATAGATTCAATAAACCTTTTGAATGTGAATAATCTATTCTATGATTTTTCTCCCTTTCAAATAAAGAGGGTAACGTCAATGTTAATGTATATATATATATATATATATTTTTTGAGATACTAGGAAAAAAAGTTCTCCGCCCCCTGTTCTAAGGCATCACTACATGACAGGAAGATCAGAGTTAAAATCCCGGTCGGGTATGTTGAGTATAGTTTTTTCCAAACACATGGTTTCTCACTTTTTTTTACGCAAATACAGATGCCCTCCCTCTAAATTCAACCTTCCTAATCCCTAGTTCACTATCATAATTAGTAAATACATGTATAACTTGAGTAAGACACGTTGTTAAAAATGTATAAATACCATTTTACTTCTGTTCAAATGAGTTTAAAAAAATGTACAAGTATTTTATATTAGTACTTTACAAGTAAGACGAAAATAATTTTCTCGAATATTTTTTTAAGGTTTTAATGCTATGCAAGAGTAATTATTCAAAAGATTTCTATACTAAAGGTTTATTATGTTATGTTTTATCAACCTGATAACGAGAGTAGAATCACAGGATATGTGTTAAAGATTGTAGGCACTTAAAGCAATGTTATTTTATCAATTCAAATATATGAAATAACATATATGAGGACTATTGAGTATGCTTGTTCGTCACTTCTCTCATCATTATCTGCAATTTTGTACTGGGTGTTTCGTGCCTAGGTGCAAGCTCCTAATGCTATTTTTTTTATAAACGTCACTTTTAAAGAATAAACATAGTTTTTTTTTTTAACAAATATGTATATTCTAAAATCATGTAAAGTGTGACTTGCCATCCATTACATATCTATAGAAGAGGTTTATGGACAATCCACAACATACTCACCCTTGGATTTTGTAATTTAAAATTTTTATGGTCTCTCTATCTATCATCTTTCTTATATTCCAATTTTTCACCTCATCTATAAGAGGCTGATGAACATAGTTATTGGAAATTACAGTCCTAACCATTTACCTTGGCTCCAGTTTTGTATTTTTTTTTAAATTTTATATCTTTTGGTCATTTGAGTTTGACACTTTATATTTAGTAATTTTTTAATTTTCCCTATTAATACAAAAAGTTATAGTTATTTTTTTTAAATTTTGAGAATAATCGCTTTCCATTTTAGGCTCCTTCATTATTAAATATGAATGTTCAGACCTTAATTACGGTTTTGGGATCGTCCTTACACTTTCCAAACAAATTTCAATTTCTACCACACTGATAAATAAAAAATTTATTTTATTATTATTATTATTATTATTGTGGTTTTAAAGGCCCATCGACACATCTAGGTCATTAGGGCCTTGAAATATATTATAAACATAATAAAATCCCCATAGGGGAAAGAGATAAAACATTCACCATCTGAGACACTCCATAGGAGTGCTCAAATGGACTCTTGGTATAAAATTAAGTGATACACCTGCTAAAAAAAAAAACACAAGTGTATCACTCCCAATAAAAAGACAAAACATGTTAAAATGATAATACTTAAAAAGACAAAACAACATGTTTTAAAATTTTAATAAAACTGTTAAAAAGATCTCAATATGAGATATTATCCAAAAGAGCCACTTTATAAAAGTGACTCAAATGGGATTAAAAAGATCCGCCTGGCGTATAAAACGGAGTAAACAAATAACTCCATCCGCGCTATCGCGTATAAAAAACGTAAGTCCACCTTTAAAATCAAGAGCCAGACGGATAGGGGGTAGTTTGCGACACTCCACCAAAATGTGATGCACACTAAGGGGAGTATCACAAAAAACACACACTGGAGGTGGATCCCCTCTTAGTAAAAAACTATGGGTCAATGAAGTATGCCCGACGCGGAGTCTCGTCACGATGACCTCCTCTCTTCTAGACTTTCGTATAGAAGAGGGCCATCTTGACACACCGTCTCTGATGGACCGCAGCTTGTTCTGAGCAGGGGTCGAGACCCACTGCTCGTGCCAGGTGCGTAAGACTCCACGCCGAACATAACCCTTTAGATCTAAAAACATGACACCCAAACTCGCCTCCCGGAGGCATACGTGCTGCCTCCTTGGCTGCCCGGTCCGCCAGTTCATTCCTGAAAGACCAGCGTGACCAGGAATCCAGCAAAAGGCGAGCCCGGGTGCTTAATGAATCAATTTTTAAAATTTGTTCGTGAATCATCTGCACGAGAGGATTCCACGAGTAGAGAGTGGACAATGCCAACAGAGCACTCATGGAATCCGTGCAGATGAGGACAGAACGGTGACTACTTCGGTAAACAAAACACAAAGATTTAAAAATGGGCATATAATTCAGCTGTAAAAACACTGGTTTCATTAGGTAAACCTAATTTAAAATTGGATCCTTCCACAACAAAAGCACATCCCACGGAGACTCAGATTTAGAGCCATCAGTGTAGATGCGCTCAAATCCGTGAAAGCGAGTGGAGAGGAGCTCATTAAAAGTCCTCTCATATACAAAGTTTGGGGTGGTCGCTTTAGGGAACTTGGCAAGATCAAAATGGCATTTCGGAGGGCGTATTTTCCAGGGAGAAACTCGACCTGGTGATGTGGGGATAGCCTTTGGCAAGGACTATCCCACACGTGTCGAAAACAGATAGCATCCGGATCCCAACCGGCCTTGTACTACGCCATTTAGTTTCATACAAGACACGGTTAGGGGGATGAAATACAGGGCGGTAAGCAACATTATTTGGCATGCAATGCAGTTTCGACACGTAAGATGCCAGGAGGTAAGACCGCCGGTAAGAAAGAGGGGGCTCACCGGCGTCAGCACAGATGCTGACGACTGGACTGGTACGAAAAGCACCAGTAGCCAGTCGAATGCCAGCATGGTGGACGCTATCGAGCATCTTTAACGCCGAGGGTCTAGCGGAACCATATACAAAACTGCCGTAATCAAGTTTTGATCTCACCAAGGCTCTATAGAGGCGCATCAAGGTTTCCCTATCAGCACCCCAAGAGCGACCACTCACAACTTTAAGTAAATTCAAAGCTTTAATACACCTCGCTTTCAGGTCTTTGATGTGGTGGGATCCAAGTTAGTTTAAAATCGAATAAAAGTCCCAAGAACCTTACGGTCTCGGAGACAGGTAAAACAACGTTGTTCATTAAAATATTGGGGGCTTGTATTCCACGTAATCTATGGAAGTGGACGACAGTCGTCTTGGCCGCAGAGAAACGAAAGTCATTACGAGATGCCCACAACCATAGATTGTTTACAGCGAGTTGTATCTGTCGTTCAGCCCTGTGGAGACTTGATGAACTGCAATAAATTTGCGTAGTCATCCACAAAAAGACATGAACGGACAGGTACGTGCACGTTGTCCACGATGCTATTTATCGCGATAGCGAATAACGTAGTGCTTAAAATACTACCCTGAGGCACCCCATTTTCTTGAATAAAATCATCGGATAAGGTGTTGTTTAACCTTACCCGGAAGTGTCTATCAGACATAAAATTAGATATAAAAATAGGGAGGTTCCACCGGAACCCCAATTAAACAGGGTTTTTAAAATGCCGTACCGCCAGGTGGTGTCGTAAGCCTTCTCCAAATCAAAGAAGACGCCAAGAGGTGCTGTTTATGGAGGAAAGCGTCACGAGCTGCTGTCTCAAGGCGAACAAGGTGATCCACCGTGGATCGGTTACGGCGAAAGCCACATTGCATATTGGATAGTAGATTGCGGGATTCTAGATACCATATAAATCTTTTATTGATCATTTTCTCTAATATTTTGCATACACAACTAGTTAAGGCTATCGGTCTATAACTAGTTGGCTCTAATTTATCCTTGCCCCTTTTATATATTGGGATAACGGTTGCTTGCCTCCACAGTGTTGGGAATTGACGAGATTCCCAAACACAATTGTAGAGGTCTAAGAGGAACGCCCGTCCAGCAGGGGGCAGTTGGCGCAACATTTCGTAATGGATATCATCCGGGCCAGAAGTTGTATTGCCCGCCTGGGACAGGGATAGGTAAGTTCCTCTTTAGTAAAGGGGAGTTATAATCCTCCCCCCGACTTTGGCCAAAATCAATAGTAAGGCGCTCGATGCTGCGCTTATGCACCACGAACTCGTTAGAGTAGCTCGCAGTGCTAGAAATATTGGTGAACATCGAGCCCAATACATTGGCGACCTCCATAGGGGAAGAGACCAGTGAACCGTTTGACATAAGTGCGGGTATATTATTAATGGTATTTTTGCTACTACGTACTTTACGAATGTGATCCCAAACCTTGGTTGTGGGAGTGAAATAGTAAGGGTAGAAATAAACTGTCTCCAAGACCTCTTCTGCTTTCTCGAATGATACGGCGAGCTCTAGCACGTAGAATCCGGAATGACCCAGATTCTCCGAAGTAGACGTCGATGAAAGAGACGTAGGGCCCTTCGGCGGTTAGAAATAGCCAGCCGGCACTCCTCGTTCCACCAGGGAACAGGACGGTGGCGCGGGTTTGGCGAGGATTTAGGGATGGATGCCCTCGCCGCCGCGATGATCGTCGAAGTAAAATGCCCGGCCTTAATATCGACGTCAGGATGTTGGGGTTCACCAAATACAGCGAGCTCGCGGAATCTATCCCAGTCAGCACGTTTTAGCACCCATTGGGGTATCCGCGCTGTACTGGGAGGATCTTCAAGTGTTGAGAGCAGAATGGGATAATGATCACTGCCACATAGGTCCGAGTGGACCTCCCAAAGGAAGTGGGCAGCGATCCCGGGACTACAAAATGTTAGGTCGATGGCAGAGGATACACCATTAAAGGTAGAGAAGTGTGTCTGGGTCCCGGGGTTCATTAACACCAGGTTTCCCGAGACAAGAATATCCTCTACCATCCTCCCACGTGCGTCAGTAATTTGGACCCCCACACCAGGTTATGCGCATTAAAGTCCCCCAAGATGATATAGGGGGCGGAAGTTGTATAAAGAGGGCCTCTAGGGTCCTCTTAGGAACACGCTCTCCCGGGGAGGTAGATGCAACATATTGTTACCTCCAAAGGGAGGGAGACTCTGACAGCAAATCACTTGGAGATCAGAAACGATATTAATATTTGTGTGATATATATTGCTTCGTGCGAATATAGCCACACCTCCGCTAGCCCGATCAAAGAAAGGCTTGTCGGTACGATACACATCGTACCCACGAAGCATCGGGTTGTCATTTGGGCGGAAGTGGGTCTCCTGCAAACACAAGATGGAAGGATGCAGGGAAAAATTTGTTGTTTAATTTCATCTACACGACATAGAAACCCCTACAATTCCATTGTAGTAGCGTCATTCTTAGTTAATATAATATTTAGTTATCCTCGCAATCCATGTCACTATCCCTTAATAATAAAAATTGGTTGAGGGCCTTTTTAAGTCCTCTTGCCTTTCCATCTCTCCTGGACCTCCCGCTTCAGGAGAGGCTTCGGTTTATTTTGGAGGACTGGTAGTCGGATCCTTGCGCGAAGGCTTTGTTAAGGCCTTCGACGCTTTTTTTAATATTATTTCGGCGGTCACTCGCTTGTAGTGCAGTATACTCTTTGCGTGCCTGGGCATAAGGGATCTTCTTTTCTGTTTGGATCTCCAGGACTTTTTTCTCTACTTTCCAATTCGGACAGGACCGAGACCAGGCAGAATGAGGACGCTTGCAATTAATGCAGAATTTAGGAGACTCGCATGGTTGTTCATGAGCCTCCTGTCCACAATTGCACAGGTTGGCTTACCACGGCAACGCAGCTTCATATGCCCGAATTCCTGGCACTGAAAACAGCGCCGAGGGTTGGGGACATACGGCCGGCCCCTAAGCACGTGGAAACCAGCTCGGACCTCCTTTGGTAAGGAAGGAGTGGCAAATGTTAGGATATAACTGTCAGTATTCTTCACTATATCGTTCCTTTGATGGTAATCCTATATACTTCGGTGACATGTTGAGGGGAAAGCTCCTCACAGATGTCCTCAATGCTTACGCAGTCGAGTCATAGCAAGTGACCACTCCCTTGCAAACATTGAGGAACCTGTGCGGTTCCACCTTCACCTTTAAATGATTCGAGGGGCTCAACGGTATGGTAGTTATTGCCATTATTTTCGCTGTCTGAAGGTCATTTTCGGTCTGGATCATTATTGTGCCATCGCGCAGTTTTCTAATTGAAACCCCAGACTCGGCAGCTCCACTAATCACTCTTTCAAGGACAAATGGGCTGACACGCCTGAGGTTCTCATTTTCATCTATTCGAGACATTACCAGGAAGCGGGGCTGGGGCCTCACCACTTCCTGGATTTTTTCAATTAAAGGGCTGGACGGCCTTACCCGTTTCCGCCTCTTATCAATATTACGACGCTGCGAGGGGCCGGGCAGACAGTTGCCAGCAGTGTTTGGCAGTACGTTGCCAGCGGCGACAATATTGTCGGCCATGCCATGATTGGGGACAACCTACACAATACTCGGATCGTAGACCCAGGGTGATCCAAGTTGGTTCTACCACATATGGCCCTGTTAACTGTCCCGACGAGAGGCTCTATACGACGCTAGACATGACAACCTTCGCATAGAGCATCGCCGAGAGAGAGGTCGTCGCAGCAAGTGGGTGTAGGAAAGTGCCAATTTTACGTCCGGGCCCTCATGAACGCAACGATCTTTTCCCAAAGTAGGGTACCCGGTTATTGTCATCCCTAAGGCCCTTCTACTAAGGTATTGCAACCGGCGCACTTTCATTTAGGAGCTCAAGGCAGTGGTATCCAATAATAAACAGAGAAGAGCCGGGTTAGTAGCCAAGGTCTTCAACGGAAAGGGCCAAAGGCCTCTGTGCAGGATGAACGGTGGGGAAAGGAGGAAAAAGGTAAGGGTAGATAAAGCGAAGGGGGAAGAGTGAAAAAAGGGGAATGTGAAGGAAGAAGAAAATGATGTGAAAGGAAAGATATAGGATAGTTTTGTCCCACACGAGGTACGTCCTGCACAGAAGCCTCCCCTTTTAGTCGCTTCTTACGACAAGCAGGGGTTCTGCGGGACTATTCTAAACCCCGTCTCGCAGGGGGTCATCACTTATTAAGGTAAACCACTTTTCATAAAAAATATAGTACTTTAGGATCTAATAATAATTGAATTGCTCATGTTAGAAAGGAAAATTAATCCAAATTTCACGTTTTTAAGTAAAAAAAATTCCTTCCCTTTAAAAAAATATTGTAAGCAATCCTGTAAAACAAAGCTTCAAATCATCCATCATGTCCATATAAAACAAAACTTTTTTTTTACTTTAAAAAAAATACAGTCCTACCATCACTGTATAGCCCCCCCTCTCTCCTATTTTTATCTCATTCCTCATCCCCCCCCCCGGCCCCTTCAACAACTTTTTTTTCCAACGACTATATAATAACTAACAACATTTTTATGAGAATAAATAAAATTTTCAAAATAAAATATAGCCTATGTTACTTTCTGATAATGTAGCTTTATATTGGTGAAATAATTTTAAAATAGGTCCAGTAGTTTTCGAGTTTATCCATTAGAAACAAAAAATCAAATCTTTCCTCTTTATAATATTTGTATAGATGTGTTTCTTAGGATTAGTGTGTCTTTTTTATTATAAAAAATATGTAATAATTCCTTTCTAATATTATCAAATTTTTTTAGGTTCAACCCAAAGCATGGAATCATTCAAAGGGGCATACAACAAATATTTTCATTGCAGAACTTTGAAAATCTAATAACAAATTTAAATTATTGTTATTTATGACTAGAAAAAATGTTATTACATATTAGATCTTAGTATACACAACATTGTAACAATCATTAACCATCGCTGTGACTTGATTTATAGGCCGTGTTTGAATAGTATGTCCCCTACGCACTTAAAATCAAAAATAATTTTCACACTTTTTGTCAGACATTAGTAAAGGCTTTACTTTACACCGGTTCTGATTTAGTGTCTTTGAAATATGGGCGAGATTCATGAAAGCAATGCTTTCCAAGCTATGAAAATAAGTTATAGGGAGTAAAATTAAAGAATGTGGTCTATTCATTGATCACACTCATCAATATTTGGGAGAAAAAACTTTTGGGCTTGTGGGAGAGAATTCCTTCGTTGAGGTCAAGTGTCCAGCTTTTGCAAAAGAGCTTATTCCTGAACAAGCAGTTTGTTAAGGAAAATAACATGTTGGAATTTAAGTAAAGACAAAAAAGTGATAGTTTATGTCAACAAAAAACTCAAGCATTACTTTCAAATCTGATTCAATAAAATGGAAGAAAAACTTAAGAAATTTTACAAGGATTGTGTGGTTACAGAACTTGTAGATTCACTTCAATGTCGTTCAATGCCTATTTGTGACCCTTTATATGTGCTACAATCACAAGAAGAAAAAACTCAAAGAAAACGAGAACTTTCTTTGGAAAACATGTTTACAAATGTAAAAACCAAAAGAAAGCTTGTTTAAAAAATGTAAATATACCATGTAAAATACTGTTTATAGTTTTATATCACTGTGTATATTGTTACTTTTTATTAATACTTTTCCTCCAAAGCTGATTTTATTATTAATTTGTGATATTTATTTTACATCATAATCTATTATTCGAAACAAAAATTTATGGGCTTTGACTGCGTTGATGAAATAACTACTAAAAAAACCATTCTCAACAAAATTAACCCTCATTGAATCGGCTGGAATCATGAATTAACGGGTCTAGTCTATAAATACGCCTCAAATTTTTGATCAGATAAATATTTCCTTTTTCCCATATGACGGCTATTGTAACTAAAATTGAAATGTCGGAAGCTATTTTCAACGTTGCTAACACCCGCTTCGTTTAAATTAATTAACCCCAGGCCACGAAAGCCACCAAAATAATATAATATTGATAAATTGTATCTAAAATTATTTTTTGTTTATTCAACCATTGTTATAAATAACATAATAAGAATTAAAAGAATAGAGAAAATAATTTTGTATTAACTTTATGGTTAAAAGAATCACAATTATAACTGATTTCTTTCAGTAGAATTATTCATTTACCATTCTCCATTAACCAGAATACCAAGAAAAATATTTTGTATTAAAAGTATATGTGTAGAAGAAATGATTATTATTAGCATCGCGTCTTGCTACCAGTTCGGTTTATAAGATTATACGCAGAGAGATGATGATGGTCTATGCATCAAACCATTAACTTTATCAAGGTTTATTGTAATATTTAAAAAAAACAACGTAAGTTGAATTATTTTGATTTGTTTTACTTATTTATACATTAATTATACTTTCTGATGTTATTGAAATTGATTTCATATCTATGGCTAGTTGGGTTGAAATTATTTTTAAAATCAACTTTGTGTGGGGTCAGTTTTGGTTTTTCTGTTCCTGCTTTGTACTTTCAGTATATATGTAGAATCATGTGTACTTTCAGTATATATGTAGTCATATTTGTTTTAAAAAATTTAGTATTAAAATGTTCTAAATAATAATAATAAAATATATTTATTATTATTATTATATTTAGATGCCCCCTCGACATAATGAGGTCATTAGAGCCTCAACATAATATTAATGCATAGTAAACTCACCATAGGGAGGGAAAAAGATATTCCCCCGGGCTCTCAAAAAAGGTAAAAAAAGTATAAAAATTGAATATAAAAGGAATAGATCTTAAATGAGAAGATACCCCCCATATAAGAAAATCCAAATAGGAGTGCTCAAAATGAGCTCATAGTACAAATTGGTGAAAACCCCGCTAAAGAAAAACCACACTGTACACTCAAATTAAAAAAAAATTAAAACAATAAGCTTGATTTATGAACATAGCCCTGTCAACAAAGGCTCACGTCCCTTGTTCTTTTACTATTTTTTTTTTGCACCTGTTCTTATTACTCGTTCTGGTTAATGCCTATGTACTAATTACCGGGAAGCCCCGTGATGGTAGGAGACGGGATGTCCCCGATAATAGGATACCAGTGAAGTCTACAAGTAACTAGTAAAGAGATGACAACCTGACTGACCACATTCAGCCAGCAAGCATGTAGCCGATACTAGAGTGTAATAACTAATAGCTGTTATTGGAACTTATTTGATATTTCTGGTATTAACGTCCTTTGGAGAAATTAACTGAAGCATAAACATTTACATTTTAGAATATCCAATCTTTATTACATCAGTTCCATTTAATCAACAGAAATTATTTTTTTAGAAATAATATTTTAACTTTTTCTGTTTGATAATTTTTTTGGAAAAATACAGGAAAACTTTTCCGTCTCACATCTCTAGCAAGAAGCAATGGCGAACTGTATTTTTGGGTTTATAGGCCCTCTTCAGTGCAGCGTAGCTGATGTTTCCTGTGGAAGCAAGAAACTATTTTTCCAATGTGGTGATTTTTTGTTCCAGTTACATTATGATTCCCGTGGGCAAATAATGGTTAAGCTTGTAACAAATCGAAGGAATAAATGATATTGCGAAAAGAAAGATGCAAAGAAATGGCAATGTCCCCCCTGCGGGACGGGGTTTAGAATAGTCCCCGTATCCCCCCTTTCGTAAAGGGGGACTAAAAAGGGGGCTTCTGTGCAGGGGGGGACCCTGCAGGGAAAAACCATCCTTTTTTCTTTTTTTTCACCTCCTTTTTTTTTCCTTCCCTTTCA
>JBCFYV010005970.1:0-14061 GCA_039000515.1 Timema cristinae | reverse complement strand
GACTCAATACACCAACAATCGATGCAATGTTTTTTGTTGAGGGTGGGTGACTAATACCCAATCTCCAGTATTAATTAGAAAAGTTAAGTCTTCATCGGTAGATAAAGGTTCTGGCTCAAAACAAGGAAAACTGTCTGATATAAATATGTCTTCATCAGATGAGTTAGAAAATGTATCTTCTGTTTGTTTCTTTTTTTTTCTGCGGCTTTGTTTTATTAAAACAAGTTAGCTTTAACAGTATTAGTTTTGGTGATTTGTTTTTGCATTTGTGCTGTAAATTCATCTTCATATTGTTGTTTAATTGGTGTGTCTGTTAATATCAGAGATCTTCTGACTTTTCTTCATCCTTTACGTTTTTCTTTCTTAGGTCCAGCCTTAGATAGAGAGCAATTTCTTCTAGACATACAGTTTTAGAATTTTGAAATAAGTCTTTTTAGAAAATATGTGTAGTGAGCTCATTTGGACTTATATCTTTATCATGAGATATTCCTGGTTGAGGTTCAAGATTTAATAGGCCTATTATCTTCATGGTAATGCCTGAACCCTAAACCCTGGCATTATATTTCGAGGTGTAAAAGCCAAAGGAAAAGCCTTTCCAACAACCTCTTCTACATTGTGAATGCTCATTGGGATTCCTGGATGATTCACCATCCCATTGTTGTGGAAAACTAAACAATGAAATCAAGAGGTTGCAGATTATGATTATAGTGTGTGTGTGGGGGGGGGGGGGGGGGAGTTAGGAGTACAATGATGTTACTTTTTCCAGCTTCAAAGAATCTACTGAAATGTGAGATTCATGGTTTTTCACGAGCAAAATAATTTTAAGCTCTTTAGAACATTTTACATGCTTTATAAAATGGTTCAAAAACTGCATGACGTTTTCCTTGGTCATCCAACACTATGTTTAGCATGACCAGGAGTGCACCAGCATACATAAATTAGAAATGGAGGTACATAATTACCTATTGCATTTACTGAATTACAAAGTTACCAAAGTTTTCTCGTTCTTGAGAGGTTGCCCGGCCAACTTGTTTGGTATCACGTGCAGCAATAACTTTGGTAGGTTTGTGGGTCGTAGTGACACCGTTTCATCTATATTCCAGATATATTGTGGACCAAATTTTTCTCTTTTGAGAGCTCTCTCCAAATTTTGATAAAAAGTCATTCACAGTTGTTGGGTTAAAAGCTGAAGATCTTGCTACACTAGTAGTTTCTGGCACTCTAATAGATAGCTCTTTGTTACAATTCATGAACCCTCAAAACCAATCATATCCAGCAAGTTTTATTTTTATCCCACTGTGAAGGATATTTTTTTAATGATTTTTAACAACAAATTCAAAAGCAAGTTGACGACAATTGACTGTATCAAGTTCATGATGCAACTGTGATGCCTTTTTCAAATAATTGACTAGTGAGTTTCTTCTTTAGAAAACACTTGAAAAGATAATAATTTGACTCAAACAGTGTAGGCCCAATGTTTTTATCTTCTTTATATTTATTTGCATATCTTAAAAGTGTCATTTTATCAATACCAAACTTCAGTGCAGTCCTTCTTAGCTTTACACGTCTTCAACTACTTCCTTAACAGCGGCTTTCCTGTAATCTAATTAAACCTTCTTTTGTTGTTTCTATTGGAGTTCTTCTTCTATGGAACATCGGCATCTAGAAAAAATAATCACTAGGATGTCACTAAGCAAGAACTGTTGTAGCTTATTAAATATTCCAGACATAATATAATTAACAGAGTTAAAGTTAGGGTTTGTTTCTGTTGGCTGGTCATGAATTTTATTGCCATAATCTTAACAAGGCCCAATCCATTAAAAATACTATAGTAATTTATTTTGAAATGTATTCTAAGATTAATTTCTTAATCTATAAAACTTTCAATAAAAACCTAAATGTAAGTTTAGGAGGTAAAGGGGGGAACTTTATACATATATGACCATAATACATAAAAACTGTCATGGCTGCCTTGATCTAGAAGTATAGATTAATGATATGATTGGTTATAACTTCATCTTATGACACAACAAAATATATTTAGGTTTAATTCACTGGTTTAGATGTAATGTGAAATATAATTAATTAAAATTAACTTACTTTTGATGGTTAAAATTACAAATGCGAGATTTTCTTGACAATAAACATAAAGCTGGTTATTCTACATCTCATAAAAAATGGAGGGACTGAAATGAACAGCTGGTATTAATTTACAGCTCATTGCAGCCAACCCGTGGAAAATAAATTTAAGTGTATCAAACACTCCCAGTCAAACCCCCATTACAAAGTAGATGTATAAATTAGTCAACCATGGGATCATAAACCTTCCTTCTAGCTTTTATAGCAGTAGGTATTAGATTACTTGATTCATAATAATGTATAAAGTCTTCAGATGGGGGATATTAAAAAAAACAGAGAGTTATTAAATTTCTTTGTTCTCAAAATGTAAAAAGTCTATCGGATGGAGGATATTGAACAAACGAGAGTTATATGAATGTTTGTTCATCATAATGTAAAAAATCTATCAGGATGGAGGTATTGAAAAAACAGGGGGGTTATATGAATGCTTTGTTCATCTTAATGTATAAAGTCTATGGATGGAGGATTTTGGGGAAAAAAAGAGGTTATATGAATCTTTGTTCATCATAATGTAAAAAAGTCTTTCAGGGGAAAGGATTTTGAACAAACAGAGAATGCTTTGTTCATCAAAATTTGTAAAAAGGGCTATCAGATGGGGGGTATTGAACAAAAAAGGGGTTTTTTTTGAATGCTTTGTTCATTTTTAAATTTTTATAAAGTCTATCAGGATGGGGATTTTGGAACAAAAGGGGTTATATGAATGCTTTGTTCTTTCATAATGTAAAAAAGTCTATCAGATGGGGATATTGAACAAAAAGAAAAATGCTTTGTTAAATCATAATGTAAAAAGGGGCTATCAGATGGGGGGGAAAATTGAACAAACAGAGAGTTATATAAATTGCTTTGTTCATCAAAATGTTTTAAAGTCTATCAGGAGGAGGATATTGAACAAACGGAGTTTTTAAAATGCTTTGTTCTTTTATAATGTAAAAAAGTCTATCAGATGGAGGATATTGAAAAAACAGAGAATGCTTTGTTCATCATAATGTAAAAAAGGTCTATCAGATGGAGGATTTTGGGAAAAAACAGAGAGTTATATGAATGCTTTGTTCATCAAAGGGTTATAAAGTCTATCAGGATGGGGGGATATTGAACAAAAGAGAGTTTATGAATGCTTTGTTCTTCTTAATTTTTAAAAAAGTCTATCGGGGATGGAGGTATTGAAAAAAACAGAGAGTTATATAAATTCCCTTTGTTCATCAAAAAAGTAAAAAAGGTCTATCAGATGGGGATATTGAAAAAACAGAAGTTTTATGAATGCTTTTTTTCTTCATAATGTATAAAGTCTATCAGGATGGGGAATTGAACAAACAGAGAGTTTTTGAATGCTTTGTTCATATAATTTTTTAAAGTCTTTCAGGATGGGGGTTTATTAAAAAAAAGGGGAGTTATATGAATGCTTTGTTCATCAAAATGTAAAAGTTTTATCAGATGGAGGATTTTAAAAAAAACAGAAAATTGCTTTTTTCCATCATAATGTAAAAAATCTATAGGTTTGGAGGTTTATTGAACAAACAGGAGTTATATAAAAGCTTTTTTTCATCAAAATGTATAAAGTCTATCAGGATGGGGATTTTGAACAAACGAGAGTTATATGAATGCTTTTGTTCATCATAATTTTATAAAGTCTATCGGGATGGAGGATATTGAAAAAAAAGAGAGTTATATGAATGTTTTTTTTCATCATAATGTATAAATTTCTATCAGGATGGGGATATTGAACAAAAAAGAGAGTTTTTAAAATGTTTTTTTCTAAATAATATTTTAAAGTCTACCCGGGATGGAGGATATTGAACAAACGAAAATTGCTTTGTTCATCATAATGTTTTTTAAAAAGTCTTCAGGATGGAGGATATTGAACAAACGGGGATTTTATATAAATTGCTTTGTTCATCAAAATGTAAAAAGGGTTTTATCAGGATGGAGGATATTAAAAAAAACAGGAGTTATATGAATGCTTTGTTCTTCATAATGTTTTAAAGTCTATCAGGAGGGGAGGTATTGAAACAAACAGAGGTTATAGGGGAAAGTTTTTGTTCATCAAAATTGTAAAAAAGTCTATCAGGATGGAGGATTTTGAACAAACAGGGGAGTTTTTGGAAAAAGCTTTGTTCATAAAATAATGTATAAAGTCTATCGGGGTGGGGGGGTTTATTGAACAAACAGAGGTTATATAAAATGTTTTGTTCATCAAATTTTATAAAGTCTACCCGGATGGAGGATATTGAACAAAAGAGAGTTTTTGAATCCCTTTTTTAAATCATAATGTAAAAAGGCTACCCGGGGATGGAGGTTATTAAAAACAAACAGAGGGGTTATATGAATGTTTTGTTCTTCATAATGTTTAAAGTTATCAGGATGGAGGTATTGAAAAAAACAGAGAGTTATATGAATCCCTTTGTTCTTCAAAATTGTTTTAAAGTCTATCAGGATGGAGGATTTTGAACAAACAAAAGGGGTTATATAAATTCCCTTTGTTCATCTTTAATGTATAAAGTCTATCAGGATGGGGGGTTTTGGGGAACAAAAGAGAGTTATATGAATGTTTTGTTCTTTTCATAATGTATAAAGTCTATCGGATGGGGGAAATTTTTTGAACAAACGGGGAGTTATATGAATGTTTTGTTCTTTCATAATGTAAAAAAGGGGGCTATCAGGATGGAGGATATTAAAACAAGCAGAGAGTTTATGAATGCTTTGTTAATCTTTAATTTTTCCCAGTATTTTGAAACCCAACCCAAACCCAAACCCATTCTCACAGTTCCTTCACGCTATTTTGATGCACAGTCCTATGTACCATTTATCTTCGATTTTTAAGACGTCACCAATTGTAATACACCCCTTTATTTTTTCTTTTCCCCACCAACAAAAAAAGAGCAGAAAAGTAATTTATATATAAAAAATTTTTTTAATTACGGGACTCAATTTACTAAAAACAAAATTACAGTTATTTATCTAAACTAAATTTTCCCGTATGATTCTTCTGAAACCTTTCTTTATAAACCCCTCTCCCAAAATATTTCATATGTGAGCTGTCTTTATCACCATTCCCCCCAATTTCCTCTTTCTTCTGGCGTTTTTATCCCCATTCTCCCAAAAAAACCAAATTTCTTCTGAGCTGTCTTTTTCGAAAATTTTCCCCAATAAAAACCTCTATTCTGATCTCGAGTGCATTGGGGGTTTGAAAAACATTTTTAAATGAACGCTACTATTCTTTCTGGGTTAGTTTCCCAAAACTTTTGATCCCCATTCTGAAAATTTTTTGGGGCTGGCCTTTCTTAATTTTTCCAAAAGGTTCAGTAGAAGGTTGTCAGTAAACATCGGGTTTTAATTTCCTTTCTAAAGTAACCCTTGGAGGGTTTGTTGACTAAAATGTCGGGGGGTTTGGGCCCAGTTTGGGGAGTATGCCCCCAGGAATCAAAAACCAAATCACCATCGTTTAGCAGGGTTTTTTATTTTTGATATGTTCGGTCAAATGTCCAAGAAATGCATCAAGTACTAGCAGGGCTAGGTGGGTTATAAAAAACTTCCAGGAGTTATTCCAGAAAAACATCTAGCCATCTTTCATAAGCTCTGCTTGCACAATATAACGTCTTTGGGGAAAATTCAATTCTTGGTGTGGTTTTCCAATTTACAATTAAATAGGGGGGCAACTTATGGACATAAAAACCATTTTGATACACTGTTTTCAAACAAGTGCTTATAATATTGACTTTTTTAGCAGTTTTTAGTGTTGACTTGTAATTTCGGGATAGAAGGGGAAACCGTTTATCACTTTTCCAATTTAACAAAAATTAAAGTTTCTGTTTTCAATAATTTGAACACATGTCGCTGAAAGTTGATAAAAATTTTGTTGTAATCTGCAGGAAGTTTTTGACAGATAATGTTTGGAGCCTTAACAAAAACTCGCTAAAAAGTTTGGTCGGCGCACCACCGTGACTGCCTTTAAAATGTTATCCCTATTCTAAGGGGTTGTCAATTTCCGGTTTAAATTGCATGTCTTGTTGAGGAAAAGGAAATCCTTTTGCACTCCCCTCCATCACAAAACTTCCCACCCTTCATTAACTTCTAGAAAATCTTCCCTTTTTTTGACCCTGAAAAAGCACTTGGTTGTTGATTTGCATGAAAATGGAATTTGATAATTTCTCCAACGACGAACATTTTTTTCTTTAAAAGAAAAAATGTCGACCCCACTCTATTTCCTGTTCTTCTCATTGACGAGCTTCACTAAATTGAAAATAACAGGGGCTTCCCATTTGGAAGCCCGTGAAAACACCCATCAACTTTTTTCTCAAATGGAATTGAAATGCCTAACGGCAAATTTGGATGGGGGGGTTCCGTGTACAAACAAAAAAACTTTTGGTGCCGTGTGCAAAGGCAAAAAAATTGAAAAGAAATGTTTTTCAAAAGAATCCATCATTCAAAGGGCCACCCCATTTTAATAGAGTTTAAATTGAAAAGAAGTCTCTTAGAACAAAGATGAAGGGTATTCCCAAGGCTATCCTCATCCTTCAATCTGTCTAGTAAAATTTTTTAAAAAGGCAATAGTTCATCAAAATTGTTTTTATTACCAAAAAGGGTTTTTGGTTAAGTTTGGGTTAGGGTAGTTTAGTTGTTAACATTATGGCCTAAATATCGGTGCCAAAAAAAATATTATCACGTGCCAAAATATCTCCACCGCAATTTAGATAGCTTTTACAAATTTTTTTTCAAAATTTTGTGACCCTTTACTTCAGGAGTTTTAAATTGGAACACTACAAAGTGTTTTTAATAAAATTTAAAACTTACTTGTTTACTTACAAAAACCCCGGGCCTGTTATTTTAAAAAAGAAAATTGTTTTAGCCAATGGTAAACTGTTGAGCATACCTGATTATTGTAGAAAATCATCATTTGGGTTATAATTTATCATTTGTAGAGACTCAAATTTGTCAGCTTTCTTATTTCAAAAAATTATATAAAAAAGAGTTTGCGTATTGTTCTGATATCATTGGGTATTTGTTTTTGTTGTTGTTTTATAAAAGCAAAAAAAATATAATTTATTTTAAAATATGGGAGCCAAAAAAATTAAAGGAATTTTGGCCCCCAGCGCTCATCCTTCCCCATTTGGGGACTAAGCGTTTCAATACAAGTTGTATTGATGTATTTAGAGATACTGTTTAGTTAATTTTTTAAAAACCCAAAAAAATTTTTAAAGGTTTACGTTTTTTTAAGTGTATTACGTAATTAATAACACCCCTAGGTAAGGTTTTTAATTTTAAAAAAAAAAAAACTTCGTCTACCAAAATCAAAAAGTTTGATGTATTTTTCTTTTTATTTTAAGTTAAATGTAATAATTAAACTTGTATGAATGTGTTATTTTTGTAGAAATACATTCTCAAAAAGAAATTGTTTGCGTATTAAAGTAAGAAAACGGTCAAAGTTTTCCGGGACATGACATAAACCCCATGAATTATTTGAAAATTTTGGTTGATGTTGGGGTATATGTCGCGTGACAAAAACTTTTATTTTCTGTAAACTTAAAACGAGAGGATTTGCTGGAAAGAGTGAAAAAACCCCTTGTCACAAAAAATTTTAAAAATGTAATCTTTTATTAATTACTAAACAACTAATCCACAGAATGTAGATTGGTTTTCAAACAGAATCAAGAACTCAAGGCATGGGGTAAGATTTGTCTTGAAATGGCATACAACTTTTTTTCAAGCAGGCAAGCAGCCAAGTACAGAATACTCAACAATCCAGCACTCGAAATATTGTAATAATATCGTTTTACAAACCCATTATCGGTTTAAATTCGCTATTATTTATTCGTTTTAATTTGGTGCAAATATATAATGTTAAGAAAAAAAAAAATTTTAAACGTTTCCTATACCTTCTGGTTTTTTTAAAAGGTTTTAGTTAATTTTAAAATTCTTAAAAAGATAATGTTTTATCAACTTCTTTTATAAACTCTTTGAAGAGACTTGAATAGGCCTACCAAAGTACTTTTTTTGGGTTAGGATTAAAATACAATATGATGGGTCTTTTAAATTTTTAAAAAAAATTTAAAAAGGCCCCAAATTTCATTAGAAGAAAAAAATTATATGACATTTTAGCTAATTTTTGAAACCCAAAAAAAATGGTGACTATTTGATGTGTGTTTGACGGCGATATACGTGGCATTGTCGAGTTTGATGTCACTTTTGCTTAAACAGAATTTAAAATTTTTAATGGGTTGAAACGGAAAATTTACTTTCTTTTCCTTTACTTTTTAATTTGCCCTAAGTTAAGCGTACACTGGTTCGCATCGCACAATTGGATTTTTTAGTCCTGATCCACTAGTCCATATCACACGTATTGGATTTTTGAATTCTTGCATATTTTTTTAAAAAACTGCGCCCCTGGGGCCACATCTCATGAATTGGAATTATCCTATATTAGGAGCATGCGGATTTGGACAATATTCATGATTATCCTAATAGGTATATATCTATAATCATACTACTGGCACGGGTAGTCGTTAAGATGAAGCTAAAGTATTTTAAAATTATCATTAATCTAACAACTGGAGCTATTGTCACTAATCTAAATTAATTTTAAAGTATTATTTTTCTGATAAAAAAATATTACTTACCGGTATTTTATTTAAGTACTCTACTCTTTGATTTTAAGCTCATCATAGCTATTTTGAAGAAAAAAAAATAATCAAGATTTGATTCGTGGGAACTATGTAACTAGTGATGTGGGGGGAGGAGGTGCAGGGGATAATAACTGACTCACGCGTGGTAATTCGTGAATTAGTGGAGAACTTAACTGCAAGATGTAGGTTGGTCGCAAAATATGAAATTTGCGAATGACTGAACCACAGTAAGTAATTTACGTACGAATGAGCCATAAGAAGTAGTTTACAAATGAATGAACCGCAAGTAGTAGTTCACGAACGACTGAACTGTGGTGTATGGAAGAATATGACTGTAGGTTCATAAGGTTGGTGTTATGTTTGTATTTAGTTATTTCTTTATTTGACTATAAAAATATAAAATACATAGTTGAATATAAACAAAAAAAAAGCCCCTTCTCCTTCTCTCCACTCATTTATATATAGGTCACAATATTTCACAATTGATCTAGTCATGTGACTAGTTATGTGTCTTAACTACTCTAGTCATGTATATAATTTATATATTCAACATTTTATAATATACAATATCTCCCCTCCAACAAAGTTAATTAAAACATTAAGCTGGTATATAAAAAAATAGTCTTCTTATTTTATAAATCTAATCACCTAGTTTTATTATTATCCTACCAGCTCTTTAAGTTATTTTTGGAAATGCAAGTTCAGGAATATTTAGTGATGGAGGTGACTTTGGTTGAGAACTGGTTTGCTGTATTGTAGGAATAGTCGCAGGTTGGATAGGCCTAGGACTACATATTGGAGCTCGAGTGATTAGCTTATTCATACTGGGCTTTGGATTATCAAAGGATGGAGGTGAATTCAATGACTTCTTTAATCATTTCCTATTCCTTATAATTTCCCTACCATCACTTTGTTTTACAATAAAATATCTGGGTGTGAAGTGTTTGTTCACTATTTTACCGGTTCCCAAACGTTGTCTTTTTGTATCAAAATTGATTCTTTTTGGTTGTAAATCAGGTAATTCTTTTGCACCCCAATCATGCCATATCTTCGTCTTATTGTTTTTGGTTATAATCTTAGCTATGATATTAATATCATAATTATTTTGTTTAAGTAGGTTAGATGAGGTAGGTAATTTTGTCCTGTAAAATGAAGTAAAATTTAACATTATTAGGGAATTTGGATTTTGTGTTTGGCCAGCCATTTAAAAAAAATGAGCAAACTTAAATCAGGATCTTTTTCTGATTCTATTCTGAACTTGGTTTTTTTTTGCACAGTCATTGGTAAGCAGTTACTTAATGAGTGAACTACATATGTTAATCCTGGGTCATCTTTATCTGAGTCTATTAAGTAAGCTCTATATAAAGTATCTGCCATAAAGATTTGTTTACTAGGTACATAAGCAATTTGGATTTGATAATTAATTTAATCAATAATCTTTGCAACTTAGAGGACACTTTAGAAATGTCTTTATTTACTATGTTTATTAAAGGTTTGTGGTTGGTTTGAACATGTACAAGTCTGCTGGTGAAACTTTTCATGGCCATAGGTTATGGCTAAAGTTATTTTTTCAATCCAAGCATTTATTGGTTCAGTCTCTGTAAGACTTCTAGATCCATACAGGATGTCCATTTTATAAAATACAAACTTCAAGACCATCCTTAAAGGAGTCGCACTGTAACGTTAACAGTTCGGAACTATCAAATATAGTTAATACCGGTGCTTTGGTTAACTCACTTTTTAACAGATTAAGCACTTGTTCATGTCCAGGTAGCCACTGCCAGTCAATATCATGTTTAGTAGGATAACGCAAGAGCGCAGTTATCTCAGATAAGTTAGGTATGTATTGTGATAATTAATTTGATAATCCAGTAACCTCATTAACTCTTTTTTACTTTTAGGTCTTTCCATCTCTATAATGGCTTTGACATGATCAGGAACAGGTTTAATTCCTTCATTTGAAACAATTTGTCATATAAAGTTTACTGATTTTACTTTGAACTGAAACATGTTTTTTATTAAACTTAACATTGTTTGCTTTACCTTTTGTAAGACTCTATTTAAAATCTGATCATGATATTTTTCACTAGAACCACCAATAATTAAATCATCAAAATATATTTCACATCCTTCAATTACACCAAAAATATCCAAGTTTCTTTTATGAAAAATTTTAGGGTTATCTCTAGGGTAATCTTTTAAACCTATAGCTGTCAAATGGTGTATTAAAGATACACAAATATGAGCTAGGCTCATCTAACTCTAGGTGCCAAAAACCTTCTTTCATATCTAAAAATTGAAAACACTGTTTTCCCACTTAACCTTGACATTATTTCTCCTGTTTTGGAATCAAAAATGGTTCCTTATTTATCGTATTATTAAGATCATTAGGGTCCAAACATAGTCTTAATGTGCGGTTAGGTTTCTTCATTATAACTAAACTATTGAGTCACTCAGTAGGTTTAGTAACCTCTGTAAACAATTTATTTTTATTTTAGATCATCTAGGGTATTTATGAGTTTAGTGTGCAAGCTTGGAGGCACACGCCTAGGAGGGTGTATTTTTATAATGGCATGATCTTTTAATTCCATGTTAAGTTTGTCAGGAAATTTCCCCAGTCCATTAAAAACTTCAGTATGCTTAGTGATAACTTCTACTTTGCTTATATCCTCTGTAATATAACTTATTCCTATTTTTGCTAACAAGTTGAGTTTAAGACAAACATTTAAGCTTAGCAAAGGTACTGAATTTACATTTGCTTCCATAAATTTAATCTGTTGATTTTGTTCATCACGAGAAGAGCAATTTATTATTACTATTCCTTCAGGCTTAATTTTAATTTGGTCACCAAAAGCTACCGATATAGTATTAGTTTCAGTTAACTTGTTTTTGTTCCCTAGTTTATTGTACACACTTAAGGAAGGAATGCTAGTTTCTGCTCCTGTATCCAATTTAAATTTAACTTTTTGTTAATCTAGCAAAATGGTTTCAAACCAAGAAACAGTGTTTCCACGTTATCAATTTTAACCTCAGAATTTAGATCCAAGTTGTCATTATTAATTAGGCCTGTTTAAATTTTATCAATAAACAAATGATTAGAAAATTCACTTTCTAGCCTAGGGCCTGCTTCATTTTTCCAGTCTCCATTATATATGTGATCATTTTCTATTACATTATTTGGGTAAACTTCTCGCACTTCATTTACCTCCCTATTTCTGGGTATGAAATTGCATAGCTTAGCAAAATGATTAAATTGCTTACATTTAGAGCATACCTGCCTAAATGCTGGACAAGCTCTGGGCTTGTATGTGAAACCACATTTTTTTACATTCACTCCCTTAGGAAACTAATTTAATAAACGCACTGTTCACATTTGACACAATTTTATGTTTGTATTTAGTTATTTCTTTATTTGCCTAAAAAAGTATACAATACGTAATTGAATATAAACAAAAAAAGCCCCTTCGCCTTCTCTGCACTCATTTATATATAGGTCGCAATATTTAACAACTGCTCTAGTTATGTGACTAATCATGTGACTCAACTACTCTAGTCATATATTTAACATTTAAAGCTACTATCACACGACACTAACTTGTACTAGAAATCAAGTGTTCTAGCTAGCGCCTAGATATCTGTATACTAGCTAGTACAATAGAAACGGGACTAGAGTATTCACACGCGGTTCTATTGAAGATATTTATGGAACATCAGAGATAAATGTTGGGTGCAGCAGTTGCATTAATTATGAATAATGATATTGAAAATTATGAAGTGAGCCTAGGAAAATAAGATGGACACGGGACTGGCTGGAAAAACGAAATAACGGTCGCTGGATGCTAGGTAGGATGTTAGGTAGAATACATTCGGGGTGATGCTAACGTTAAATATCTCCCTAAATTTGTATTAATGTATTTACGATGTGGTCAGAAGCCCCTAAGCCCATGAGTGTCCAAGTACAGTATCCTTGATACACAAATGTTCTTTTTTTTTAGGCCTACACACACTTTTAATATTCTAATAAAACAACCACACAAGGTTGGCATGCTATCAAGTTTATTTAGATTAAAATTGGGTCTGGAACACAGTTTGTCGTTTTTAGATGACATGTTTTTAATTAAATATATTGCATATTGTGGGAATTTGATATTATATAAACAGGATGCTTAGAATAATTTTCTGCCAACAACAAAATCACATTCGATGACCATGTTGGCACCATTTCTACCATTTATCTACACAGTCTCCACACGCATTGATTGGTTGAACTACGCAGACTAGTGTCGGAACTAGTTCGAAAATAGCGCCTGTTCTATCCTCACAGCTAGTATAGTAGCCAGTACCAAGCGGCAGAACCACTATACTTTTTCTGATTCACACGACGCCCAAGTGATGACGTGTTAGCTAGCACACTGGATTTCAAGTACGATCTAATGTCGTGTGATAGGGTATTATCATATAAACAGTTGGTATAAGTGTATTGAACGGAAGTGTAGTGTAAGTTACTAACCAAGGTAGTGATGGTAATCGAATGATTTTAAGAATAGAATAATCATTTGATTCTTTTAAAAATAATCGAATGAATCAAAAGAATAATTCGAATGATTTTGAGAAGTAGTAAAGAGTCGGTAATAATCGGATGTTAGCTACTTCTATCTAAAAGTAGTTACTAGTTGCTCGAATTGATTTGTGCTACTAATTCTCTTTACCCTTCTGTCGGGTCTCCCAAAACGCATTTCCTTTGCGTTTGCAGCTTAACAACACTTTTATATTACTGTATTTAGTTACTTGTGCCAGTGTCAAAGACCAAAGTACAGCCACAACAACATAAGTAGTGTTATTGGCGACCTGGCCTCAATCGAGATAGTATTGTGATTTTCCCCTCCTCCTGCCCCCCCTCCTCCTGCCCCCTCCTCCTGCCCTTCCCCTACACCCCCTGACCTGGCTATCCCCCACCCCCTGACCTACTTTCCTCTGATTGGCTGTTATTTCCCACCCTACCTCCAGCCGTCCCCAAACCACGTACATTTGGGGAATAATTATCGTTAATTGATTATCGTTAATTGAGGGGTCAAGGCGGACGTGTTGGTTCTTGCTTTAAATTTGGGGAATAATTATTGTTTTTAATTAAAGGAGTGCACGGGGGCTTGTTGGTTGGAGTTGGGCGTTCCTCACGCCAATGGCTGGAGACCCTTCTCTATCAAAGGTAGGATGGGGGGTGTTGGAGTTTTTTTTTCATGGCTAGCGAGGTGCTGGGGACCCTTCTCTTTTCGAGCTTCAGTGTGTAATGCCAACTTTCCCTTAC
>JBCFYV010005969.1:0-13725 GCA_039000515.1 Timema cristinae | reverse complement strand
TTTACATAAAAACACCTTTTCCAGATTAAAATTTTGATAGCAATATTTAAAGTAATCTTTTCTTCCGATACTTTTAATGAATAGAGTATCGATACTTTTCTGTAGATACCACATCCCTTATAGATAGATAGATGGATGTATAAATAAGTATAAAGACAAATAGATGGAGATAGAAATAAATATAAAAGGAGGAAATGAGAATGAGAGAGATGTAGTTATATAACTATCACCACTGATTTTTTTTTTATTTTACTAATTCATTTTCTTTAAGCCACGATATAATGCATTATTTGGTTTATTTACAGCGTTTTAACTTTGACTTTGACTCGTCCGTCCTAAGTAAGCTAGCAAAATGTATGTTATCTCTAACTTGTTTGATGTGTTTTAGAACATGTTCAAAATTACTGGTCAAATAATTCCTCTCAAGATTTTAATATTAAATTATCATTTTTGTAAGCTTATGAAATATTTGAAAGACAGCTCTGTTAGCAGTTTGGCAAATAAGTCTAAGATGCCTTCATAATTTTCAAAATTCATCTTTATGAGAGGTTTAAAGTGTTTATAAATGTTTGGAGTGGTCTCTCCTACGCGTTTACAGTAGATGAACGGTGCTTTATGAGTAATAATTAATGTTGTATATACCTTATGAGTTATTATAAGATATTGGAAATATGTCAGTTTTATAAACCAGTATCAAACACTAATCTTCCGAGAAAAGTTTAGTAATCTTTCTTAGATTATTATTATTATTATTATTATTATTATTATTAGCACTGCATCTTACTACCCATTCGGGTTATACGCACTTACGCTAATGTGTAATGGTTGGGTGATTGTGATATGAAATGGAGGACCTACAGTTTAACGTGGAATCCAAACCACGGTGGCGGCCTGGCATTCCCCACATTCACAAGATGTCTTGTCAGAGGTGAAGGAAGGGTTTGGTAATCAGATAAATCTGTGCCGGGACCGAGGATTGAACCCCGGCCGCCAGAATAGAAGTCTGACACCTTACCCCTAGACCACCAGGTCACCAATCTTTCTTAGAAAATGTCAGTCTTGAAGTTAGAAAAATTCACTAGCAATGAGTTATAAAATTATATATATATATATATATATATATATTAGAGGTTGTCTAAACCTTATATTTTTGGAATCCAAAACTTGAATTTTCTTTCTAATCTCAGATCCTCGAATCTTAAAAAAGATACAGTATAATATTAGTTAAAGGGAAAAAATGTTTAATTTAATTCTAAAAAAGTTCTTTAAGGTGAGGATCTAGGCAACGTTAGAAAAGGCCAGTATTTCTGCAGTTTCTATAACGAATCTTATTTTTAGCTAAATTAATAAAATATTTCTTCATTGCAATCATAGAGTTAAACTCCCTCAGTGGATTTCGGTGATCTTGAGGTAAAGTGACGTAGCACAATCTCCTTCATAGGGTAAGTAAATCTATCTGTCCCATGTCGATTGTGGTATTTAAAATAACCTTGGAAGGTTTGTGAAAACACCTTTCCCGACTAAATTGTCAGGCCCTTTCACTCTTGCTTATAGACATTCTAGTCAATCTATAGTTCAGTTTGCGGAAAGATTAGCAGTACTAAATGTACCCTTTTCCGTGGAGGCTCTTTCCATATCCCGATGAGGTTAGAGGATGATGGTAGGGAATATGACGGGGTGGAGCCAATGCATATATTAACCTTATTCAAGCCTAATTAAACAAATCCTGTGATCATATGAATAATTCTCCTTTCGAGAAAAAAATTCCCTGGTACCAGCCTTGACTCAAACCCGGAAACTTTATACCAGCAACCCAGAGGCTCTTACCACTATACCACATGGCCAATAAGAGATGGATAATGTTCGTTGATTAAGCCATAGCCCTGAAAGGGGTATGCGCTTGACTAAAGTTCGGGGAAAACGGCTCTAAATAGTGTAGGACGTCTGAATGCTGTCGTGTTTACAACCGCGCTTGTTCACATAGACAAGTGGTGGAGTTGATTGCGACGCGAGGAGATTGAGTGGGGCGTTAGATGGGGGGAGGAGGGACAACAGATGTTAGTACTCACAACCAACTATGTCTAGTTATAGTCATCAGGCCAGGTCTAATACACTGTACTGGATGTGTCTTGTAAACATAAACAGTGCCATCATTCAGTGTCGAGGCACAGAACACCAAGAGAAAGAATAGATCAACAACACCTTCAGTTTTTACGATCAACACGGCGGTATCAACGGATTAAGATAGGATGGAAAAGGCCACGAGTAAAGTTAAGTATTTTTGAAGTTTTTATAACATTATTTTTGACACAATGAGTATAACATTGTTTCAGGTAATGCGTTAACAGGTCAGGTGGTGCTGTGGTCAGTGCACCTGGCTACGAGCTTAGGGATCCCGGGTTAAATTCCCGGCTGGTACCAGGCTTAGTTTTTCCGAAAGGAGAATGATCCCAACGGTCATCCGGGTTTGGTTAATTAGGCTTAATTTAGGTGTTTAAGTGTTTCTACTGGCACTACACTATCAACTCAACTGATCGGTACATGACGAGACGTTATATATATATATATAAATATATATATAATATATAAATAAGAGAGAGAGAGAGAGAGAGCGCACGTCTCGTCATATATATATATATATATATAATTATATGAATTCCAGTCTGGTGTACTGAGAGTGTTTTTCCTAAATGGTTTACCACTCTTCCTCCACGAAAATGTTGCCATAACTCCTACCTTCATCATACATATTTAATTAGACTAATTAATGTACTCACATAACAAGAAAGAAATACGTGATGGATTTACGTATGTGGGGACTCGACGTGGCATACAGTGTGGGGACCACATACTCACATCCATTTTTTTTAACCTTATCTTATTACCTGCTCAGATTATAAACATGTATAATAATTACGTTAGTGAGTTGGGGATGAATAAGATTGAATTTAGAGGAAGTGTACCCTCATTTTCTAGATTGGCGAGTGGGAAAAATTTAGAAAAATACACCCTCAGGTCACCCGACCGGATTTTAAATTCGATCTCCCCGCTATCAATAGTCAAGTCTATTGCAAGATTGACGCCTTATATCATCTGACTACCAAAACCGGTCCATGTAGCGTGTCTGAGGTAAGGTAAATATTAATCCAACTTTTAATTTTACCCAAATGTAATAATAACAATGTAAAAGCATATAGGCTACATAAAGACTTCATGAAAACACTCATTAAAATACAAATTTTACTTGATTTATTTGCAGGAAACATGTCAATATTGACTTTAAAGTCAATTTTATGAAGTATATCATTTCCATATTGAGTAAGGAAAGGTATTTTAGAGTATTTTGTTTAATTATTGTACTGAGCTGGGTTTTTTCAAAGTGGTAAATCAATTCTTAAAATTATTTCAACATTCGGAAAATGTTGATTTAAAATGTTGTTCAGTGATGATTTCATAGAATAACATTTATTTTGTAGAGTATTTGTAGTTTTCTTTCATGTCAAGCACTAGTGCTGCACACTGTATTATGCAGTTCATTCCTTAGGAATGGCTTGAGATAACTTTTTTTTATTCAGTGACCAGGTTGGTACAGTGACTGCGGAACCGTGGGTGCAGAGGGTGCTGCTCCCTGGAAATAACCCCTTCCTGGAATAAGTTTGCCTTCCCCAAAGACACATTTCCAATAATATACTATTTGAATATAAAGCTGAAAGAGGGCTGAAATATGGAAGCCCACTTATAATATCTTATTGAAACATATAAATTTTTCTACAAATGTCCAAAAGAGAAATTCAAAATAATTTCTAAGAAGAGCCTATTTTAAAAATATTGCCAGGCAATGACAACTTCAATTAGCTTCTAGAGGTGTCGAACCTCAAAATCCAAGTGACTTCTGGATGCATTCAATTTTCAAAAATATGACGGAAAAGACCAATTTAAATATATTCTAGGGGCAGCTAATTGACAACAAAAATCAAATGAGGATCATTATAATTAGCTTCTAGGGTCATCCAAATTTAAAAAATTATAGGGGAAGACTACTCCAAATACTAACTTCTAGATACATGCCATTCTGAAGAATTTTCACGCGAAGACTACTTCAAATAGTTTCTGAAAGCATTAAATTTTCAGATATTTGTCAATGAAAGCCCACGTCTAATATCTTATTGAAGCATCTAGTTTTCTAAAAATGTCCAGAAGAAAAATTCAAAATAGTTTCTAAGAAGAGCCTATTTTTAAAATATTGGCAGGTAATGACCACCTCAAATAGCTTCTAAAGATGTCTAAATTTTAAAAAACCCAGAAATAGAAACAATCTAAATATATTCTAGAATCAACCACATTAAAAAAATTGGAGGAAGATCTCTTAAAATAGATTTAGAGGATCTATATTTAAATAAAATATTGATGAGTACTATTTAAAATAAATTCAAGAGGCATCAAAATTTAAAAACAATTACGGGGGAAGACTACTCCAAATGGCTTTTTAAAGAGTCCCCCCTCAAGACATATTCCCCACCTTCTAATAATATCGAATATATGCTGAATTATTTGCATCAAACTGTAAATAACTTTAAAAGTCAATTCAATTTTTTTAAATGTGACAGTTGGGGACCACTCCAAATATTTTATAGACATTAATTTCAAACCTTTATTGAAGAAGGGAGACTGAGTGGCGGTGGGTGTAGGTAGTAAAGTATGGTAAAATCTATAAAACTTTTTATTAATTGCTTATCAACCTTTCTTTGACACAAATTAAGTTTGAAGCCCAATCGGCAATTGGATAATAATGTAAATAATCAATCTATGAATAGAAAATTAAACTACTATTTTTTTTCTAATGGGGGTTTGTGTGGGCCTCTTATTGTGGGGCCCATCCTTAAATCCGAAACTGCTGAACGGGTATAAAACGAGGTAAACAGAAATCAACACTTCCATAAGAAGTAGTCGCGACTTCCTACATACCCCTTGTTCCATGTGTGAGACACACACGCCGACTAGCCCATCACCGCCATTATGATGACTGTTGACATCCAAGATACATACATGGTGTATACGTTACTTTCAGTGCTAGAAGGGTCCCGGCCCTCCCCCAGCCGCCTCATCTTTTTTTGTCGCCACAGAAATATGGGGGTGGTCTATCTTAATGGGAGATCTAAGTTTTTTAACAGGACCACCCAAATGTCGAAATATCATATATGTAAACATATAACATACTTATTATAGTTACACAAATACTTTCAAATCCAAAATTTGTAACCAATTAAAAAATATACTTAATTACCATTTATTAAAATTATTTTGCATAAAATAACTTTATTTATATTTATGTTGCTATTTTGTTGTCAAACTATTTGTATGTAGAGCTTATAGCCTGACTATAAATTGATGTTTTTTTATATCCAAATGATCAAACAAAATGTAAAAAGTTGTGAAAAAAAACAGTTTTGGGCCTAAAATACAAATGGAGTCAATCACTCTATTTTATTTTAAAACTAATTTACATCTGAACTAGATATTACATTATATCTAAATCGATTGATAAAATAATGACAATATAATAAAAGTCAAATCTTTAAAATGTTTGGTTGCACAGAAAAGGTCATAATACACTTTTTTTAAACATAAAATAACCCAAATGTTATGTGTTTTTTTAATTGTATATAAAATAATTGCCAGGTTAGCAATATACATTATAAATAGGGGTTCTACTTTGATTATATACGAATTAATATAAAATGAGGGTCAATTTGTGACTTGTAGAGTGTTTACGTTATCAAATACCAACGAACCACTACACGAGGTAAATGGTTTTGCGTTAGTTGACATTATGTTATTTAGGATATAAGCCTTTAAAAAGCTTATTAATAAAATAGGGTTGAGGGAGGTTAATTTGAATGAGATGCACCCCTAATTGCGTAAACACAGAGTGGAGAATCATTTAGAAAATACCTTTTTTCACCCAGCTAGGATTAAAACTGCAACATTTCATCACTGGCACAACAAAATAGACGAGCTTCACATATATTCCGTGAGTTTTCTGACGAATCCTAAGAGTTTATTATTAACTGAGACGTTCTACACTACGGCTATAAACGAATTAATCCTAGAAAGGAGACTTGGATGAAATGTAGCCTCAATCACATGAATTGGAATCGGTAAATTCACCGGGATAAATAATACGTGGAAATCCCCCTGTACACCGCCGGTCGAGATTCCCATTTTAACTTCTCAGTCGGCAATCAAGTCCACTGTAAGTCGAACTCGTGGATGGTTAGGTAGTCTGCTCTCCTCAGGACCCAATGTTCGTGAATTTGAACCCAGCTGGGGTTTATGGGTTTTTCTTGAGTGATAAAAATCTGTAGCACAACATCCTTCGAATGGAAATAAGGCTGTCAGTCCCACGTTTATTGCGGCATGTAAAAGAATCCTGAAGGCTGTAATGTAATTGATTTGCCCCTAAAGAATATGTGAAACATTGACAATAATATCGTCCTAATTTTATAAACTTATTTAATTTTATTTAAATTATGTAGTAATTAAATGGCGATTAAAGCACTTCTTCTTCTAAGAAGGCAAAAGCCACTGATCAGTGACGTCAAGGACGTGACATTAGTAAAGTCATGTTGACAATATAATATTTTAAATAATAACTTCCTCTTCTCGAAGGTTCGAAGAGAGTTTTTAAAATGTAACTTGAGTCAGTTTCCGGCTCTAGAACCTCCCAGCAAAACAGAATGTTTTTGTCTTGTATTTTGTTTTTCTAAACTAAACCTTCTCGAAGTTTCCATGAGCAATGGATATATACGAAGGATGGTGCAATGTAAGGGCAGTTGGTGTCCAGAATTGACAGAACTCACTTGGGCACTTGGCGTCCAGCAAAACCTGTCCACGCTCATACAATAGGCCGCGTATATATTTCAACGACATGATCTATTTTCTCATTAAATAAACAGAAATTCAGAAATAAAATCATGTCAAAATAATAAGTGTATTATTAATTATAATTCTTTAATTGGCGCTCGATCACGGGGCTATAAATACCAATTAACTCACAACATCAAAAAACCGGACCGATTTAATTAGTTCTCGACCACGGGCAATTACCAGCTAACTAAACGGTGTAACTTCAATCGACGCTCAACGCGCCGAACCAGAACACTTCAATTGGCGTCCATCGCGGTGCAGTAAAAATCAGTACGTTTCAAGGTATGTAAAAATATCTTTCCCGGAAAAATTGGCAGGCCCTTTCACTCTCGCTCATAGAAACTCCCGTGTGCCCATTTAATTGGTTAGTTCAGAAAGTGAACGTCAAATACCACAAATAAATAAGATAATCCTGAGTTTGAAGCTTCATGGCGCCTGGCTACCGGGTGAGGGTTGTTGTTAGCTGTGGCAAGTGGCTTGTACCTACTTGAAGAGCCCCCTTGGAGATGACCTCTAAAGGATAAGTCAAGCAAACACTTGGGTGAGGGAAGAGTATTTAGTTCATCCCCTCACGCCAGCCAGGATTCTGGTTGGACTGTCTGTCTTGAGTGTAGTTTCAAGTGTTTTTGAAGAGTTGCCGGAATAGTTCCACCTTCCTCTCCCCCTTAACCTCATCATCTTCTCGAGACAAGGTCTTCAAGAAGACGAGACATTCTGCAATCAACTTGTAATAAGCACAAACACAAAAAAGGATGGGAAATAGAGCGAGAAAGTGGGTGAGAGAGAGAAAGAGAAATTAGTAGACAAAGTTTGGTTTTTGTTTCAGTTTAAATTGAGGGACAAACTTGAAGTCTTATTTTCCAGAAAAGGGTTATTTAATAACTCGTCTTAGTAGTTTGAATTTTAACTTTAACAATCCTATAGTAAATTTGTTACAATTTTAAACAATAACCTAACTTATTTATGACAAGAACAACAAATCACATCTATTTGAATGAAATAGGCCTACATAACACAGAGCCATTTTCAAAGGAAAAACCTTAGCTGACAGCTATGAAAGCTAATAGATCCTCTCTCACTTATATTTCATTTTTACTTTTTTGTATCAAAGAAAAAGTATTGCAATCGTTAAAAAAAATATTTCGGGATTATGATGAATCTCTACTTTTATGTTAACCTGAACCCAAGAAAAGGGGATTTTATAGTTATATCTATCCCTGGCTACGGTTCCAAAACGGTTTAATGGATTTAGTTAAAACTTTAGTTTAAATTGTATAGGGCTATACCATAAAATTGATTATTTTTTACACTATCCCTTCAATTAAGGATAGTTAACTGATTATTTTTTTTATTTCAAATTTTTGGAAAATTGATTTTAACGATTTTTTTAGGATTTACTTAACGGGATAATAGCAATATATAAATGATTTTTGGGGAACAATTTGTTGAAGGCTACTTTACTGATGGAATATATTTGAAAATTCCAAATATTTTGAAATAACTATAACTATTTTGTTCGAAAATTACATATTGAGATTGTGTGGTATTACAAATAACAATAAATATTTTGTTGTTGTAAAATATCCTTTAGTTTAATGATGATTGATTTTTCTTAAACTTAAAATATATTAAAAAAGTCCTCTACGATTTGGTTCCAAATGGGTATCTTGGGAATGCTTGACATGATAAATAACGGTGAATACTCTTTTTTGGTTATAAACTCATTTATTGATAATTTACTGACAACTGAATTGTCAAAAACTTGAAAATTTGTATAATACCTTAACGATTTGGTTTCAAATGGGTATATTAGGAGTGTTGTCATCAAAAATTGCACTTTTTTTTTTAGTAAAACTCGTTCAAAGGTAGTTCACAGCATACATATTTCTTCAAAAAATTTGAAACTTTTTGGAACTTTTTTATTTAATAATGAATAATATGTCTTTATTTTTCTAAAATAAATTAATTGAGGGGTAGTTTACATGTGACAAAATATATAAAATATAAAAATTAAAATTAGCCTTGAAAATTGAGTTAAAATTGGGTATCTTGGAATAATTTATTCATGATAAATACGAATATGCTTTCATTCTTACAAACTACAAATAATTTTAGGGTTGCTTACAAATAATATATTTTTGAAAATTTTAAATGTGTTAATAATATTTGAACAATTTTTTTAATGTTTATAAATAAAGAGTTTCTATTGCGATTAACAAGAAGATATGTTTGTTATTATGAGTAAAACAGTTTAATTTATTGAAATCTTATTTTAAAATTTTCTCTAAAACCTAAATATCCAATATGTCCATTATTAAAGAGATAACTAGGTCCAAAAACCCTGTACATGTATATTGAGTTTCATAGGAATCCCGATTTTGAAAATAATGGCAGGAACCAAAATAGTACAATCGTATTTAAGTTCTTAGTTCATTTAATTATTGATGTAAAAATAAATTGTGCAGTAAGCTATAGGGAAGTATTATTGGAATCTTTTTAAAAATGTTAGATGAACTTCATAATTAGTAAATCAAATAAATCATATTAATATAATGTCAAATTTTAGTAACATTTAAATAATATTAGTGGTATAAAGTATGCCTACTATTTAAATTAGGATTTACTTTGTTCGGACAAAGATCAAAGTAAATCCCTCTCAAATTTCAATAAAATTGGTCCATGCAGTTGACAGATTTCTCCTATCAAGTTTCTGGACCAACAGATGAAGTGTCAAATGCCCAAGTTAATTTGAGAAATTGGTGTTTTGGGCACTTCACATTAGGATATTAATTGGAAATAAATACAATAAATCGTCAGTAAACTTCAGTTCAGTATAAGTCATCCAACTGAACGATAGATACTACGTACAATATTTCCGTTGTAAAATTAATTCCTAATTAAGAGTGGGCACAATGTTAGGTTGTATTAGGTAAGGACAGGTTAGGTTAGGATAACAATGCCCCATATACCTTGGGAGGAAAATTATTGTTTTCAAGGTAGCAGTTCTCAATCCATATTTAAACAACTTGGGTGAGAAATGTTGGTCGTAACCTCCGGTCAAAAGCTGTGCCCAGTCAAACTACGCTTGTCAGACTCAATGATTGAAACAAACCACTAGACCCCTCACTATTCCCGATATCATCATCGCAGGTTCTGTCTACTTGAAGGAAAGTATCCTTACACTGCTGATAAGGGCAATTCTGAAACCTTGAGACCTCTAAAACAATTTTTCAACCTCGGTGGTCTTGGGGTGAAGTGCTCACCTCAGGACTCGATGCTCGTGGATTCAACCCTAGCCGTGGTCGACGGACTTTTCTAGAGCGATAATAATCCGTAGCACAACTTCCTTCGAAGGGGAAGTAAAGCCGTCAGTCCCATGTCGATTGTGGCATGTAAAAGAAGCCTGGAAGGTATGTGAAAACATCTTTCCCGACTAAATTGGTAGGCCCTTTCGCTCTCGCTCATAGAAATTCTCGTGTGCTAATATAACTAGTTGATTCAGAAATTGCAATACTTTAAATAAATAGATGAAATAATTTAGATGTATTTTTTTAAAATTTTGGTGATATAATAGATGGATACCCTTCACATTCATTTTGGTATGAGCCATATATTTTTAAATAACAAACAACTTTTTAAATATAGCAGAAAATCTTAATTTCTGTAACGCGTCTCAACGCCATAGTAGGCGGCCCCCTTATTGAGACTGCCGCCTCGGTGCCCGCATGATATAGCAGCAGACGAGGCCATTGGTGACAGGGAGATCGAGGGTCGAATTTTGGTCGGATGTACTTAGGGTGGTTTTTCCAAAATGATTTTCCATTCCCCCTCCACTTAAATGTGGTATACTTCCTATAGATATAATCTCCCTAGTCCCTAAAACCATTAGCGTAATTAGTACATCAGCGTATATCCCAAATGGATAGTAAGACGCTGTGCTAAAAAATGAAATTGGGGCTTTTATAAGTTGTATATAAGTCGTTATTTCAATGACTTATAAGTGTAAGTTTGTATTTAAATGTACTTTATAATATATTATTTGTTGTTATGTCAGTGAACATAAGTGGACTTGAACCAAGTATTGGGGGTCATCCTTTGGACTCTTTGGGCCATAGAAAGGGGATGAGGAGTCAAGGGGAGAGCGTGTCTGAAGCTGAAGTGGTGACCCCCCAGGTGGCAGGCGCCACCCTTAAGAGTTTCTTGAGGGGTATTTATACCCCAACACCCAAATACCCAGTTGGTGAGGCGATCCCCTGTCCTGGTCCGTGTTGATGAAACAAGTGCAGCACGATGGTATCTTAGTGGTCACTCACTCAAAGGCACACTGGGATGGGGGAGAGGAAGTTGGGAGTTTGTATCTGCCCCTTCCCCCCACACTTTCACTCGACAAGATCATAAATAACTTTAGTAAAAGCATACAACATATTAAATACAATTAAATTATAGAATACTGCAGATGGATCGAATGTATAATAAGCTACATTTCAAGATCAACCTCACGACTTGAAAAATATATAAATACACTAAAAAAACGCTATATTATGTCAGCCTGAAATTAAACCATACCAACTGAGCGACCATCGTTTGTTGGAGATGAGAGTGCCAACATTGATTGATAAATGGTGTCCAGTCATTAATCTCAGTTGTCTATATTGGAGCTACTAATTGAATATTTATTGAATTAGCTCTTCATTTTACCTCATGAGGCTTAATGACCCCGTTACAGACCAAATGCTTTACAGAAAAATCTGGAAGCACCGAGGATTGATCCCGGTACTTCTCGTTTTATAGAAAGGAACTCTGACTACTATACCACAAAGGCGATTAATATCAATGATATATTAAAAGTAACTACAATTTGTAACTATAAATAATACCAAAATAATGTATTATAATATTTTGTATTTGTCTTCTTCACCTTCCCTTCCCACGCCCACCCAAACAAAATAAATAATGGTTGCGCCACCGAACACAGTAGAGTCTATAAAGCCACTGGATCAATACCTGGTGGATGACTAGAGTAGTTTACTCTAGGAGGCATTTAACCCCCCTACCCCCCCCCCCAAAAAAAACCCCACCTACCACAAAACCTCAATACGCCTTGACTGGCGATATTTATTTGTATACATTCTCTTACTTATTAATGTATGTATGAGTAATTGGTCCTTGAAGTATTCTACATTCCTTTACAGAATTTATAAAATTAAAATAAAGGAAGATGATTGGTACTGTTGGAGCAGTATTTTTAGCCATTCCGCTAATAATGATTGAGGAAATAGGTTACCCTTTTCTGAAAGGAATGTTATTTTAATTGATGACATCGAATATACGACTAACCAAATAAATGGTACGGTGCACCGCACAGACTTTTTCCCTCTTTTACCTTAGAATAGACATTTACTAAAAACTCGTAATATTTGTGAAACGTATAATAGGTCTATACATTGTTGTAGAAATACTACACCAATGATCATAAATGAAATAATATACACTGTTAATTACTTAGTCCATAGCATTAGGAACTAGAAACGCTTACGGAAAAATTGAATAAAGATAAACATATTTGTCCATCAAAGAGCATAAAAATCATATTATTTTCAAAAACCTGAATTAAAAAGTATATATATATATATTTTAATATATATATTTATATATATATATATATATATATATATAATATATATATTATATATATTATTATATATATATATATTATATATATATTATATTAATATTTATATATATATATATATTATATATATATATATTATATATATATATATATATTATATATTATAGCTCAGAACTTATTTGTTTTATAAATATATATCTCAAGTAAAGGATTTTCATCTTCAATAGTACTACAACTCTACAATGATAAGTTATTTGTATTTTAAATTGTTGCAGAGAAATGATGAAAATTGGAAAATTTCCCCAAGCAAAGTACTCTCAAAGTAATTTTCTTAAGAAAATCAGAATAACGCTCTTGTTCATAATAATAAACAGTGTTTAGATATCAAATTTAATCGAAATCGTTTGAGCGAACTTTGAGAAAATTGATTTGATCTCTTTTTTTTTTTTTGCCCTTCAGTAAACTACCCTTAAATATAGGGTTAAATTTAATTCCAAAAACCCTTCAAGGGAGCCTTATGAAACCTCATATACCAAGTTTTAGCCCAATAGGTAAATTAGTTTCGGCTCTGGCCCAAGGTACAGACAGACGGACAGACAGACGGCATTGCGAAAACAACTCTTTCAGTTTCAGGGGGTCACGAAACGTCAACATTTATCAAAATCTCGAGCTCGAATTTTTTGATGATCACAATACTTTCTCTCCGAGGTGTCGAGAGAAAGTAAAAATAATAATGTAAACAATGATTATGGTGAATAAAAATCGTACGTTTTGAAGTGGTTTCTTACTTTACTACTTACTTTATAGCTGACATAGTTATTTCAAGTATAAGTATTTAATTAAGTACAGAGATATCATCCATGTGTATGGAGTAAAGAAGTCTAGCCAAGACTAGCGGAAAACTCCTTGAACAAAGCCACGTGGGCGGTTAAAGTTGAGTGATTGAATTATCACAAGACCGCAAGACGTTTGGTGTTCCTGGGGTGGAATCAGGGTGGTGGAGAGTTGGTGATGGTGCTTCCAGTTGTTGGCCGCGGGGCTAAGAGAGAGAAGAAGAGAGAGATGGAAAGAGTCTGGTTAATTTTCGCTGGGCAACTCCCCGCATTGTGTTTGTCAGCCGGGCAATTAATAGCGACGGTCGGTAGTAAAGCGTTCAACACAAGAGT
>JBCFYV010005968.1:0-13597 GCA_039000515.1 Timema cristinae | reverse complement strand
GGATAGTCTATTACAACACAAGCTAAAGAACTGTACTGCAACAAGAGCAACATCACTGGGACGGTTGCCAACGTTTCAAATGCAAGAGAGCAGGAATATATTGAGAATCTCGATGTCGATGAAGATTACAACCCCTGTAATTTTTCAGAAGCTTTGAATAGTACAGTCAAAATCATCAGGATCTCTCCCTCAAAATACTCGCTATTTTTAGTCTTTATTAACGAAATTAAAAGGAAGTTGGAAGCAACGCTTGCCCAACAACTTAGTGTAATGGGTAATCAAAAATGTTATACATCTGCCTGTGTAGAGCACTCTCGTGTTGGAGGGGAGGGAGAGGAAACAATCACTCCTTACTTTCGCAGTAAGTGTATCGTCACTCTAAGTCCTGACGCATTAAAATCACAGATTGAGGGTGCATACACTTCCATGATTGAAGCAGCTTCTTCTTTCCACCACAAGCAAAGTGATTGTGTAGCATCGGCTGTTTTATGATAGACACGAGACAAACATAAATAGTTAAGACTTACCCCGTTTGCTTGTTGACTGGGGCTGCGTGGAAGAACGACACAAAACCACCTAATGCACCTTCACTGAACCGGGAAAATTGAATATTGACTGTGAAGACTGAATGGCAAGTTCAAGCCAACGCCTTGGGTTGAATGGACTTGCGCAGTAAAGAAATCCCCTCCGAGAAGATTCCCGAACGCCCACGGCCTCTCTCGAAGCGAATCAACTTGCGGTTTCTTGTGTTCATTTTTTATTCTCGAATGTTATTCCCCCCTTTTTTCCCATCTTCCCCTCTTCTGTGCTATAGGGTATATATTCTGGTGCCTGTGGCTACGAACTTTACAATTGGGCCTGAGTCATAACAGGTTAGGATAAGCTCCAGCTTTCAGCTACGTAAAATGTAAGAACTAAATCCATTATCGGTAAATTAAAATTCTTTTTTTTAAATGTAAATCTTTTCAAAATTCAATTTTGGCTTAAATTTCAAATAACTTTAAAATCATTCTGACAGTTAGGAATATAGTTTTTTTTTAGAGATCACTTTATTGCAAGGTCAGGGTGACTTATCGCCAGTAGAGTCACGAATAATAGATTGTATCGATTATGTACTGTATTGTTTAAATTAATGTTCACGGGAACTATTTTATATTTGAAATTAGTTTATCTTGTTGCCATTTGCTACGCCCCGTTTTAATGGGCGAATATTTAGTATTTGAATTTAACATATCTTATTGTCATACGCTATGTGCCATTTCTTATGGACAAATATTTAGTATATGAATTTAACATATCTTATTGTCATACGCTATGTGCCATTTCTTATGGACGAATATTTTATATTTGAAATTAGTTTATCTTGTTGCCATTTGCTATGTCCCATTTTAATGGGCGAACACTTAATATTTGAATTTAACTTATTTTGTTGTCATATGATATGTGCCATTCATAATAGACGTATATATTATATTTTAAATTAGATTGTCTTGTTGTCATTGACTAGGTGCCATTTTTAAAGGATTAATATTTAATGATGGAATTCAAATTATCATGTTGTTATTTACTATGCGCCATTTCTTATGGGTGACATCTTAAGTTAACATTTAAGTAATCTGATGAATATTTAACCTCAGACTCTTTAGCTTTGACTTCAATTCATAGTTGTTTATGAATTTAATCTATTTTCTTTATACATCGCAACAACAACAATGTATATATTTAATGGAACTGTTAAACATCTAATTGAGCTATAGCTAATAAATATCGACTAACTTTGACTTATATAAATTCTTATTATATATATATCCCATCATTCCCAAGGTACTACGTAAAATATATATCTATTGTTTATTGTGAATGGTAGGCAGGTTGCAGTCTCTAACTTTTCCTGAGGTAGACGATCCATTTCGATAACTCAGCAACATGTGTGAGAGTTGCGAGCTTCAGTATTTGAATGTTTTGAGTATAAAATTCAAAGTCTTGAACTCCATAGCACTCACTTCTATTGTTGTTCCCCCCTTTTTGTATTTTTTTTTTGTATTATTTGGGCATCCTCCCCTTGAGGATGCTACAGTTGGTCTGAGTACCGTGTAAAATATTTAGAACTTAAACTAGCTAAATATTTTCCTTTGGCTGCTTCCAGCTATATTCCATAACTAACTAATATAAGAAATGCTGACAGTAAATGTTTTATTTTGTCTGTGCTAGCATTTCTATACCCAATTGGCAAGAACACTAATCGAGTGAATAAGTATATATCACTGGAAGATAAACTAAATATGGATGATATTGATTATCCTGTGCAAATTCTGCAAATAGCTAAGTTTGAAAACCAAAATAATGTATCTATTAATGGGTATGGCTAACAAGGGGAAGTATTCCTTTTAAGGATAACTAAGGTTAGTCGTGAAAATCACGTGTTGTACTGTAATTTTCTTCTGCTCTGCTTCCGAGTTTTCTTTTGTTTTGGAATATTTATTTTTTTGCAATGAACTTCTTTGTGTATAATCCTGGACTTTTTTGCATGATTGATTTATGTACGTTTCGAGTTAGTTTTTTCGTATTCAAGGAAGTGACAGTTGCCTAACAACGAGCTTGATATTATCCTCTTTGGGAATAATTTACTCTTTTACCCCCAACGAGTTTGGATAAAACTGAAATATATATTTCTGCTGGGTTGTTGCACACATTGTGAATCAAGATAGGGGAATGATGAGCAAATAATTTAAACCTGACATAATCTCTCTGAACAATCAACACTCCATTAAATCAGGAATCCAGTTCTTTTCAGCCTCTTTCATGGTGTCATTGCAGAAGTAGCATCGTTCTAAGCCTTTTCCATGAGCACCAAATATTTGATATGAACTGTTCAAAATGTATTTTTCAGCTCACTTGTGCAGTGTAACAAAGTGTTGTTTGTCTTATGTCTAAACAATATTGCCTTTTGTACAACTATTCGCAATCTAAGTAAGCTTTTCCTTATTTCGTTACGTTCAAAAACGCTCCCAAGTTTTGACTTTGTCACAATATCATTCAGACGGCTGGATAGAAGATGGTTACGGCATTCTATTTTCTCTACTAGTAGTTGTGGATCAAAAGGCATAGTATCCATCAGCTTCCTATGAACACTGCTATCGCTATCGCCAATTAGCCGTCCATAACTGTAAATAAGATTTCCTCAGGTAATTATATAAAATGATATTCTGTCAGACATGGTCTAGTTAATGTGTACGCTCAAACTTGAATGCGCAACTTAACTTAGAGTTATTAAGTTAATATTTTAACAAACTAATACATTCCCTTTGAATATAAATATATAACTACAGTATATTAGTAAAAACTAAAAGAACGTTAGCCAGCTCAGATAATATTTACGAAGTCATGTATTTATTTGAAATAGGTTGAACTCACTGTTTTACGAATTATGATATTATTTTATTCCCAAATCCTAAATTCAGAATTAAAATCTGAAGTTGGGAAAGCTTTTTTTTTAAATTTTGCATTCGTTATAACATTTGTACATTAAGTTAAGTAGTAAATTAATTATCTGGGGTCTGGTTGTTAAGTTTGTCCTAAAATAATGTTGGGGTTGAACCAGCAATGAGCTGTATTAGATTATGATAATAACATTAATAATAATAAAACCATGTCTTACTACCCGTTCGGGTTATACGCTTAAGTACTAATTACGTTAGTGTGTTAGGGTTTGGAAAGGTTGAATTTAGAGGAAGTAAGCCCACATTTGTGTGGAGGAAGAGTGGAAAACCATTTAGGAAAAATCATCCCCAGTTCAACCGACCAAGATTCGAATCTCACTCTCCTCGACCTCAGCAGTCTAGCAATATTAGAGCTCTCAAATAAATTCCTTATCAAAATTTAAAAAAAGTGTTATTTAAAACATAAAATTCTTTATACTTAAATATTCATGGGATTTGAAGTTCCCATCTTTACAGCATTTATAAATTTGAAATTGGTATCAAGCTTTGTTTGAGTAAAATACAACTATAATTTTTATACATAAATTAGCTGATTTAAAATATATCCCGCATTTTTTTCTAAGAAAATAGCATTTATTTCTAGATATGAGCTTTATAGAACACAGACATAAAAATAATTGCATAGAAAAATGAACGCTTTAAATTCCACAGTATCTAGTGTGACAAAGAAAACCATCCCCTTTTAATTATAATCCCTATTTACAATCATCCATACGTCACTATTCCAACAATATTACTACTTCTAAATGGTATCACCTCTTTGGCGTGTATTGGAAAGGTTCTTTTGTTTTGTTATTGGCGTGGGGTTGAAAAGAAGTGATATTAATGCCGGGATGTAAAAACTTTACAATCATTAGAAAAGAAGAAAAAAGGACTTGTTACACTACTTATTACCAGTTTAAGATTATGAAAGGATGTACACCAGGATCTTGATTACTACTTGAAGAGTTTGTGAGGACATGCATATCCTTCAGTAAACATAAAGAGATATGTACATCTGATCGAGTTCTCGACTACAGATGGTCTAGGGTGAGAAGTTTCAATTTTCTTATATTATTGCGGGACTGAGGATGGTTTTAATAAAAAAAAAAGGTAAATAATAGGTGGCTGTGAGCAGTGTGGCTATTTTGTTTGACTCAAAGAAGTCTAATGGTGTTAAGAGTAAATAATAAACTTTCTGTGCCATAATTTTTTACGTGGTTGGACTTAGGTATATATGTTGGATTTATTTTGCCTTTGAAAATGTAAGGAAAAAGGTTTTTTTTTTAATTTTGTTATCGAATGATTTAAATTGAATTAATATTGTGATATAATAATTATAGCTTTGACAACAAAACAAATGTTATATAAATATGTTAACCTAGATATGTGATTTACCGGAGCTCCGCAGGCAGGTTAAGTATAAGTCCCTATCTAAACCCAGAGGTCTCGAGATTATATTTAATTAAAATAAGTACTTTTTTTTCTTATTTTTTTATTTATTTATTTTTTTCACAGTGGCGCCTTAACGCGGGGCTTTTCGATAAGGTTAGGATAGAGCAACCTAGTATTTTCAAATGTGGTTTAGGTTATGAGCCAGGAAGGGTATTTTCTTAGAAGTAGGGACAGAGGACAGTCTAAGATAAACATTAGGTATGAGGCTGAGGTTTTACCCACAATAATGGATGGACAATCAATTGATGTAGGGTTGGAGGATGATGCTGCTACCACGACACCACAGCAGGAAAAGGTAGTTAGGGACCAAGTAGTGGTTGAGGATTTGAGCGACGACTCATCCCAAACTTATTTTGAGGGTCCGTCACCAGACGGGGACAAAATCCCTCCTTTCCCTATGGAAGTTCCCCATAGTACCCCTTCGTTGGACCTTATGGCGGGTATCCAACAGTTGTTAATGGAGATGAGGGAAGGGCAGTTAGTCCTCGAGAGAAAGCTCGTTTCTACTCAGGAGGAAACCCGCAGTGAGATTATGCGTCACATCGGTTCATTAACGGTCAGTATGAGGGAAGAGTTTTCAGCGGCAATAGGCAAGACCAGGGCCGACTTTGAGGTTAGAGTTGAGGCCACTGAAGAGCGGTTCAGGCAGGAGCTGGCCAGTGTTAAGAAAGAGATCCTGGAGTCAAGGGATGAGCTTAGCCTGACCTTGGAGTCAAACCAAAGGTTGACGGCACAGAAGCAAGAACAGCAGGTCGCACAGCTAGAGGAAGGATTGAATAGACTAAGCCTAGAGGTGCGCACAGGAAACGAGAGTCAGACAAATACACTGGGGATTCTGAACTCTACTGTTGGCTCACTGAAGGACAAGAACCGGGATTTAGCCAAAACCCAGGTGGTGTTGGATCAGAGGTTGACTGATACAGCCGAGGAGGTAAAAATGGTAAAGAACCAGCTTGAGGGATTGTCAGACCAGGTCAGGTTAGGAGGGCTGGGCGACTTAAGCCCATTTTCTTCATCTTTGTGTACCCTTTTAGGAGACCGGGCTCTTGGGGATAGACTCCCTAAATTCAATCGAGGAGTGGGCAGGATCCCGTTAGCCACCTCAACACTCTGGAGGAACTTTTTGAAGGGCGTCGACTAAATGATAAGGAAAAAATAAGGTTAGGGGGCAGTTCCCTCACTGGTGACGCTTTGCCTTGGTGGTCGGTAGTGCGCGAAAGCATCACAGGCTGGGAGGAGTTTCGAACCCGATTCCTAGCAATGTTTTGGAGTGTGGAGATCCAGGGCCAAATGAGGGCTAAATTACATGCGTCAAGGTACCATGAGAACGGAGGTACTCTGGAGGGTTACCTTGCCGACATGTATAGTAAAAGTAGGAATTTCGAGTCGAACATCAGTGACTCTGAGTTGATATATATGGTCACGCATCAACTACCCATACGGTACCGCGAGATGTTGGTAGGGATTACCTACAACACTTTGGAGGAGTTTAGGGCCGGACTGCAGCGCTTGGACGCTTTGGAACAGGATAGGCGTAGGGACAAAGTAGGACAGTTTAGTTCCCCACTTCATAGGAGGCCGAACGTGGAACAGCGGGTAGGACCTACTCCACAGTTTCAACTGGGAGCACGTCCACAGGAAGCGTGGAGGAGAGATAGACCTCCTCGCGACCATTCAGGCCGTAGTTTAGTTTGGGGTGCCCAGACAGAGCACCAATATCCTGGTAGAGGTCGGGAAAACCCCATCATAACCTTGAGGTAAGAGACAAAAGGTCAGTCAACGGACCTTTTCCCCAACCTAGGAACCACCCTTATGGGGACAACGACAGGGACTTTAGGTCTAGGAGTAACTCCCATACCCATTTCAACCGTCCCAGACGAACCCTCAACATAGGGTACCAGCTAACATAGGTCCAGTTTATCAAGGGCAAGCATCCGTGGTTCTAGTCATCATCCTCAACCAGTTGATGTAAATGTAATTGTCAAAGAGGGAAACTGTTGACCTGCGATGTAGGCAGCCCAGACCGGTCGCAGGTTCCACACACTCTGGGAGCATTTTTAGTATGTCAAGAAAAAGTTAACACCCTTGGTGTAGATCTTAGGGAAGAATTACTAAATGAAAAGGAAGAAATGGAGATGTCAGGAAATCCGACGTGTCCCGAGCTTATGTTAGAAGTTGAAGGATTATCTCTGAGTTGTCTATTAGATTCTGGAGCAGAGATAAGTTGTGTGTCCGAAGAGACCATCACATTACTTTTAGTCACAGGGAAACCTATCCTTATGTTCCCAGTGCCAGCATTAAAAATAGTAGGAGCCACTAACAGGAAGAGTCCCTCCATCCACAAACAAGTGTCCTTGACGATTTTATTGTCTGGTCGAAGCACCTTGGCCAAATGTTTGGTTGTTAGAGGTTTAGTGAAACCTATTATTTTAGGCATTGATTATTTGACCGAGCAGGGAATTTCTTTGGACTTCCACCATAAACAGGTGTATGTAAGCAACCCTCAGGACAGTGAGCCACGCCAAGTCATTTCTGAAAAGTGTACCTGGGAAATTAACAAAGATAAAGACATTCTACGAGTACTGGCTTTAGACTTACATTCATCCACAGGAAACGTGATTTACCCCACCTCAGAGCTGAACCCAGGACAGGGTGAGATAGTGTTACACCCTTTTTGCGAGTTTGAAAGTTTGGTGTTGGGGTTAGGACATTTAAACCATGAACAAAAAACTAGTTTATTACGAGTTTTATGGGACTGTAGGAGAGTATTCTCCGAACAACCTGGATTAAATAACTGTTACCAAGCCGACATACCCCTCACTAGAAAAGATGGGTTTTTTTTTCAAAGTTATCCGTTGCCCAAAGCTTATGAATCTGAGCTAGATAGGCAAATCCAAACCATGTTGGATTATGGGATCATTAGTCGATGTTCAAGTCCGTATGTCAACCCTTTAGTCTGCGTTATTAAGAAAGACAGGTCGGTTCGCCTATGTTTGGATGCACGCAAATTAAATACTTTAATATGTAAGGATTATGAGTCTCCCACAAATATAACTGATATGTTGCAGGATTTCAAAAATGTAAAGTTCATGTCTACTATAGACCTCTCCCAAGGATACTATCAGCTTAGGCTGAAACCTCAAGTTAGACAGTACACCGCTTTTTTATACAGGTCCCGGCAATATCAATTTAACGTGTTGCCTTTCGGCTTAAGTAACGCAGTAGCCGAATTCACAAGATGTATGGATTTAGTACTGGGTAATGAGTGTCGGGAGTTTGCTAGAGCCTACGTGGATGATATCTTGATCACCTCGGCCACGTTTGAAGAACATCTGTGTCATCTAGAGAGTACTTTCAGACGGCTTATGAAGTGTGGTATGACCTTAAAGTTAAAAAAATCTTTGTTTTGTCGAGACCAAGTGCCTTTTTTAGGTCACATCCTGACCTGTGATGGGGTGCGTATGGACGGTGATAAGCTGAAAATCATCCGTGAGTTTAAAGCGCCTACATCTAAAACGGGAGTCAAGGCTTTCCTGGGAGTAGTAGGATTCTACCGAGGTTATACTAGTCAACTTGCAGACATCGGAGTCCCTCTGACTGATCTACTGAGGAAAGGATCAATTTGGAGATGGACCAAGGTAGAGGAAGCTGCATTTCAAGGGGTGAAAAGTCTCTTCTTGGAATCCAGGACCCTAAAACACCCTAAACTCGGCGAGACCTTCTATCTGACCACAGATGCCAGTGCTTATGCCTTGGGGGCTACAGTCAGTCAATTGGATTCCGAGGGACAGCACCAATACATAGCAATGAACAGCCGGAAGTTGAACCCAGCAGAGCGACGTTACACTGTAACAGAGAGAGAATGCCTGTCTATTGTCTGGGCACTGCAACGTTTTCGGAGTTTGTTATTGGGCCAGAAGATAATCATTTTGTCTGACCATCGTGCCCTCACGTTTATGAACACCTGCCGTCTGAAAAGTGACCGTTTGGCAAGATGGGTATTGGCAATCCAAGAGTTTGGACTGGAGTTAGATTATTTACCAGGAAAAGATAATCATCAAGCTGACACGTTGAGTCGTTTCCCCTTAAACGATCTAGGTGTCCCAGAAGAGAAACGTCGAGAGCAGCTGACAGCTTCCTTGTCCTCCCCGCACAATTGGAAGGCAATACGCACCTGGAGAAGAAATTAAAGCAAATCAAGTTATTTCAGCAAAAAGATCCAGAGACTCAGGAAATTATAAAATTACTCAAGTTACACCACCACCCCTATGTCAAGTCAGACAAATCTCACAAGATGTCAATGAAATACGTGGTCAGTCAGGAAATTTTGTACCGTAAAAACATTTCGGAGCACCCACTGGATTATTCAGGACAAATTTTCATACCCACTAAACTCAGGGAACAGTTGGTAGATCACACACATCTGAAATTGGGACATTTCGGGACATTTAAATGCTACCATTTTCTGAGGAGATATGTTTATTGGCCCGGATTGTACTCAGATTGTCAGAGACTAATTCGTAAGTGTGAGCTCTGTCAAAAGACCAAACATGGTAATATTGTCTACGAAGGAGAGTATCAGGCCATCTTACCTTCGGGACCGAACCAATTAGTGGCGGTTGACATATTTGGACCACTTCCTAAAGCCACCAGAGGATTGACTTACATCTTCTCCATGATTGATGTTTTTTCCAAGTACTGTCAACTATTTTGTCTAAAGAAAGCTACCACAGATGCGTGTTTAAGTCGTGTGCAATCTTATATTCAGAAAGTAGGTACTCCTAAACAAATATTGTCGGATCATGGAACTCAATTCACAGGAAAAAAATGGTCTCGGGAATTGACCGCTTGCAACATACAGGTGACCTACAGTTCTATCAGACACCCCGCTTCCAACCCTTGTGAGCGTAGTATGAAAGAAATAGGCCGTTTCCTAAGATGCCATTGCCACCTTAAACATACTACGTGGCCTTCTTATGTGCCTATATTAGAGGAGTTAATGAACTCACTAGTCCACCATTCTACTCAACACACCCCGATTGAAGTTCACTTCGGCATTCGACCAAAGACGTTTTTGGACCCCCATTTCCCCGAACCTGGATTGACGACTGACAGACCCAAAGCAGAGGACCCACGTGTAATACTGGGAGTGTTGAAAGAGAGGGCATCACGTCATTTGAAGAAAGCTGCAGAGTCCCGGCTGAAATATCAGAAGAAAAAAATAAGAATACCATTCACAGTCGGTGACAAAGTTCTACTGCGAGAGAGCCCAGTTTCTGACTTTTTTTTCGAAAGAGACCAAGAAACTGTTTCAATTGTATTCAGGTCCTTACTGCATTACTAAAGTTATCAATAATAATGCATTTGAGTTAGCTGAGGTTGGTCAGGATGACATCAAAGGAGTGTATAATGCTACCTTATTAAAAAAATGGGTGGAGTAAAAAAAAAAAAAAATAGAAACTCTAGGAAGGATTGGTGAAAAATTCCCAGTATCCAACAAATAGCCTGCGGCATTTTTTTCTCAAGGTTGGAAGGTACACACCGTATTATACAAGTCAGGTATCAATCTAAGGAAAGATAAGAAAGATAAAACAAAAGTGTGGAGAAATTTTTTTTTGTATTGTGGAAAGGGTAATTTATCCCACAATTATTACTTAAGAATTATAATGGATAATTTCGACAATCAGTAATAGATTATTTGTTATTGTTAAAGTATCTACGTCAAAGAAGTTAAGAAATACCCCATGTGAAGAGAAGATGCATCCCGAAGACCTACACGATAAGAATGTGCCTACAAAATGAGAGAGAGAAAATCCTGTGAGTATTTAAAATATATGTATAATGGTTATAACCAGCGTCAACATTAAGGCTAGTCCCTCTGTGCCGGTACTGTTAGACTGGGCAGACTTGTGATAGTCACATGAATATTAAAACTTGTGAAAGGGCAGGAACCCACACAACTTTTATTGGAAATGAATAGCATCGAGAATTATTAAATGTTTTATGGTGAAACTTTGAAGGTTATTTATTTATTTTTTGTATATGTCAGAAGAAAATATAGTTAGAGGAAGAGACAAGAGAGTGGGATTTTCTGAGAGTAAAGTAACATCACAACCAAAGTCATTCCTTATTCATGTATGGGAAGCAGACAAGTAACATGACGAGGTCTAAGACGTTATAAGCATTTTCAGTTTAATTATAATGAAGTTATTTTAAGAAAAAGAAGTTAAATCCATGAACTTTATCTGCAATTGTTACCCTATGATAGGGCTTGTGTGTTTACAAGTATGTACTGTATACTTGAGATGTGTAGCCCCAACAGCTGAGAAGAGACGCACCGGAACTTTTGATTTCACCAATTAGTCGCCATAAGCAGGCCCCAGCAAGTGTGGTACCTGGTTTCCGTCATTACGCTCCTTGCAGTCAGGAACGAGGGAAGTTATTTCCATTATCTTATAACAGACAACATTGTGTAAATGTCCTTTTTATTATTTCGCTTAGTATTTATTTTAAAACACCCTATGAAGTTATAAATTATTCATACATGTAGCACCTTATGATAAGTGCTTGATATTTATGTGAAAAAGGCCCAGTATTTCCATGGTAGGCCTATACTTATGATAGGGCACGTTATAACATTTTGTATGTCTATTTCTAAACAACCTATAATTTCATTGAATAGTTATGTCAAACTACTATATTATTTAATATATTGTGTCATTATAGTCTATGTTTATCTCAGGGTTTGAAAAAGGTTTTTTTTTCTTCATATAATCAACTAATGTTTGTAATTATTATTTTTAACTTGTTTAATTTTCTCATATGGTGTATGTAAATCACCTGGCAGAGGATTGTTATGATAATCTCACTTTAAGAAGTTGAAATTCATATTATGAGAGTCAGCATTCGCGACCAGTGGTTAATAAGAGCCTAGGGGGCTGTAGGTACCCAAACAGTTAGGGTGAGTTTAGTGGGTCAATTGAAGATGATTGGGGGCACAGTACATTTCAGGAAACACCAATTTGGCATGAGTTCACGAGTTGTTGTTTTTTTTGTTTGGAACAATTGTCTCATAAGTTGCAAGAGGAGAGTCTCATATTGTAACACGACTATGTTTCTATCTAACCTTTGCCATCCACTTAGCTATTTAATATTTAAGAATTTTGGTTTAGTTAAAGAGTGTGTAAACTAATAATTTTAATATGTCCAGTCTATTGCTAAAGTGTGGTTTTGTTTCAATGTAATGAGGGTAGTTTTGTTTTGTGTTAGTAATTCAATTGTATGTAGGTCTAGAGAATGCTAACAGCTTATACTATATAAGGCAAGCATTAGCCATGTAACATATTTGTGTAAATGTTTGTAAAAAAAAAAGTTATGTAAAACCCAAGGTAGTAGACAAATGTTTCACCTGGAGGACAACTAGAGTGCCATTTGAATTTGCTCAAATAGCTGGTGTAGTGCGGTTGAAACCCAGGAGCAGGTGTTTTAATTTGTCGCTTTGGTTGCGAGGACACCGACATAAGTCAAGTGCGCGTCTTCAAAACCTATAAACCAATATGTAAAGGGTTAAATGAATGTACATTTCCGAGCAACCTTACCTGCAAGGATCTCAACGGTGCCAAGTTTAGAAGAAAGGAAAAGTCGTTAGACAATGGACCTTAACTCCTACCACTTTAAGTGCACCAATGGCTGGTAATGTTCCAGTAGCAGTTTTCAATACTAAAACTAACTTCTGAAACATTAGGGGGCAAATCTGTGACAAAGAAAACCATCCCCTTTTAATTATAATCCCTATTTACAATCATCCATACGTCACTATTCCAACAATATTACTACTTCTAAATGGTATCACCTCTTTGGCGTGTATTGGAAAGGTTCTTTTGTTTTGTTATTGGCGTGGGTGTTGAAAAGAAGTGATATTAATGCCGGGATGTAAAAACTTTACAATCATTAGAAAAGAAGAAAAAAGGACTTGTTACACTACTTATTACCAGTTTAAGATTATGAAAGGATGTACACCAGGATCTTGATTACTACTTGAAGAGTTTGTGAGGACATGCATATCCTTCAGTAAACATAAAGAGATATGTACATATGATCGAGTTCTCGACTACAGATGGTCTAGGGTGAGAAGTTTCAATTTTCTTATATTATTGCGGGACTGAGGATGGTTTTAATAAAAAAAAAGGTAAATAATAGGTGGCTGTGAGCAGTGTGGCTATTTTGTTTGACTCAAAGAAGTCTAATTGTGTTAAGGGTAAATAATAAACTTTCTGTGCCATAATTTTGTACGTGGTTGGACTTAGGTATATATGTTGGTTTTATTTTGCCTTTGAAAATGTAAGGAAAAAGGTTTTTTTTTTTATTTTGTTATCGAATGATTTAAATTGAATTAAGATTGTGATATAATAATTATAGCTTTGACAACAAAACAAATGTTATATAAATATGTTAACCTAGATATGTGATTTACCGGAGCTCCGCAGGCAGGTTAAGTATAAGTGCCTATCTAAACCCAGAGGTCCCGAGATTAAGTTTCCTCGTGCAACTGAGCTAGATAAAATTGAACTATTTTTTTTTACATACAACAGTAGGAGAAATAAATATATTTAATTAAAATAAATAAATATTTTTTTCTTATTTTTTTTATTTTTTTTTTCACA
>JBCFYV010005967.1:0-12795 GCA_039000515.1 Timema cristinae | reverse complement strand
GTCCCCTTTTTTTAAAAGCAACTGGCCAACTTGCCGCTAAATTTGCCCCTTGGGCTTTTCAAACGTTGACTTGCACAAAGTTAAACTTAAATTTTCTCCCGCTGGATCGCACTATCTTGACACAATTTTCCACGCGTGAAGCGTGGCATTACAACCCATTTCCGTTAAAAAACATATTTCACCTATATGGGGCATTTACAACGTTTTGGAAATGCACCATTCATATGGTGAAAGGAACTAACTCTATAATGCATTGCCAAAAAACATTGGGGTATGGGGTGATTCCAGCGTTTGGTGTATGACTTTCACACTCAATATTTTATAGTTTCAATTACATTTTTGGACTGTAATGTGAATATTTTATTTCAACATATAAACCTTATTTATTTTAAAATATTTAAATATGACATTTTTACTATGCTTTTCCACTATATTTCTTTAAATTTGTTATGTTTGTAAACTCAGAGAATTACCACATCCTAACAAGGACATAATTACAATTTTATTACTGTGAACTCACTTGCTATAACTATGCACTTTATATTATTTCCACTATAATGACTAAGATCATTGATATTGTATAGTGCCAAAAATGTTTGAATTCATATCTTTGCTGCAATAAAATTTTATCTATGTAGTTACGTGTGGGATTTACTAAATTTAATTTGAACTTTAAAATGAAAATACAAGTTACAACATTTTAAATCCAAATATACATTGTCAACCCTGATTAAAATATATAACCTGAAAAATTTTCAAAAATAGTAGATAAAAGCATATGTTTATTGGTAATAAAAGTCAATAACAGTCTGGTATTATTATTATTATTATTATTATCATCAGCAAATTTACTAATAATATAGGCTCAGCTATCAAATATAAATACATACAAGTATAAATTATTTTAAGTTGAAATTTATATTGTTTTAAGTAGGATGCTTTACATGCATTTCAATTGTCTTTTTTAAAAATTATTAACTAAATTGGCCTCGTGAACCAACAAAAACTGGAGGAGAAAGTCTTCTTTTTACATGAGACATATTGTAGTACAAGACATTGGTTTAACAGGCCATATCTAATAATTTCCTGAGAAACCATAACACTGCTTGAACATCTGAATTGGTAACATTTAATATCTCTCCAGCAAACCCATTTTTGTCATATGTTACAGCACACCGTCCCCAAAACACTTAGTTGTTTGTTAATATTAGTAAAAATTGAAACACCATTGCCACTTGTTTGCCAATCTTTGGGTTTTCCACACAAAACTTGGATTCTCGGCCATATTTGTGGTCCACAGGGAAATGTTTCCGTAACTGTACACTTGACAACATGAACCTTTTGGGTACCTTTTTGAGAGGTACATCTTCCTGGATTATCATTTTCAACAATGGTCTTGATTTATTTTAAACTAATATGCAAAACTGTGGTTGGTGGCATCACAGCAACAGAGGCAACTGTTGCAAATCAAGGAAATTCGACTGTTAGATTATCTGTCTTACAAGACATTAACTCTCCCTCCTATTCCATCCACAACACCTTACCGTGACTAGTTGCAAAATATTTCCATGTGAAATATGTAGAAAATGTATTTGATAAATTTAAAAAGATGCTCGACCATGAATTGTTTTTTTATTTTATTTATTTCTATTTGATAATTAATTACATAAATCCAAAGAGATGGAGCTCACTTATAGGACTATGGCTTTACAGAAATTAAAATTTTTAAAAGATTAAGAAGACTTTAAATGAATATTTTTCATGAAATAAAGTTAAAAAATTTCAAAACCAAACTTTTTTTTTAACAAAATACACAAAACATAAAAGACAGCAAGCAGTACCATTACAATTTTACAGTTAAATAATTTTGAAAAATGGTGATAATATAGTAAGTAGATTTTTATACATAAATGTGAGAAAAAACACTAAAAATAGAAATAAGAATATAAAAGAGAAAAATAACATTAGAAAATAATTAGTAAGAAAGTACTTTGGGATAAAAATAAAAGTTGCAGAAAATTAAAATTATCACAATAATAAACAATATATGTGGGTATATGCGAGGGAAATAATAATGGATTCAAAATTGTTTACTGGGGAATAGATTATTCTAATACATCTCTGTACATCAGAGAAAAAAAGGGAAATGGAAGTCCAAATCTACAACGTTTGAGGAAAGCCAAAAAAACCAAATTTGTTTATGTACAAATATTAACCCATAGAATCCCCTCATATTTTCCATCATCAAATCAATGCGCATTTACCCCCATTAAATTTACTTTAAAATATATCAAGATTTATAAGTATTTATTATCTTTTATTTTATATATTTATATATAATTGTATGGACTTCCATCTATTGGTTATTATTATTATTTACTTGCAATATGAGGGGGAGTCCAAAACATTTTCTTTGTTAGTACAGATTCCATATCAATAAAAGCAATTTTTTAATAACTATTCAACATTCGCAAGGTGTTTTAAATAGTGTTATGACAAAACAAATGTTAGAATTTACTTACTATACTAAGATGTATGAAAATCTGTCATACTAATAGGAATACATACACAATTTGTTTTAAAGAAAAAATCATATACAAATATTGGAAATTTTTTTATATTTTACATGACATTACTAGCTCAGAAACCCATCTAAATTATAAGAAAGTACAAGTACATAATTATTATTACAATGTAATTATTTTTTTTAGCCTAACATAACAGTAGTGGGTAATAAACACTTTCAATATTAATTTTTTCATCCTACTTGTATTCATCTTCAACAACATCATCCAACCTGTTTCAAAAGTGTTCTGACAGTGAACCATGTTTTGTAGTAGGTATGATAAATTTTAAATTGACCCCTTTAACATAAACCTGTAAGTCTTTATATTTAAGGGCTGTGATTGGGCATGATGTGATACATATTGGTTGGTTGAAGCATATCGGGAAATTTAAGTTCTCTTCTGATGTATCTCTTAGATCTAGCTCTTTCAAATTATTTTCTTCAAAATTGTTTGTAATAGAGGACTCCTATTTGAGCTATTTTTACCTGTAACAAAACCATTTTTGATATCAAAACAGATTCTTGTTTTCATTTTCTTTTGGATCACAAAGGGAGCATCTTTGCCTACAAATAATTCAGATAAGTTCGTAAAATTCTCCAAGTCCATTTCATGAACGACGAGGGGGTTTGTCCTCTCACTCCCTTATAAATAAATTGTGCCCAGTCATGTGGTGCATGTATTTGCATTGTAGGGAGTTTATTTTTCTTTCTTTCAATAACAGAATGAATTAAATCCACTTCAAGATGTTTGTGTCCTTTGAGTAGGAATTTGTGTGTAATTGACTTTAGATTGGAATATTTACTCAAAAAAAAAAATGGGCCCATTATTATCATGAAGTTCCTATTTTGACCAGCACAGTTATTGACCAGATGCTTATGTCTTCTGTCGATCAAAAGATGTTCTTGTCCCCACTTGATGGGCATGAACCCATCTCGTTCTCTCCTCAGCAGCAATAGTTTCATCCCATAACATACAAAGTTTTTTTTTTGGTGGGATTGGAAGATTGTGAAATTCAAAGTCCATAATTTTCAAAAGGTAAAAGATTGATTTTTTTGTTAGATAAGGATGGGAAGGCATTTTTGAAGATCTACCATTAGCACTGTACTTTTTAAGTTACAGCTGCATCTTCTTTGTCTTGAACCTTTATAGCGTACCAATAAGTTCGTCTCTTTTTGATGTTTATCCAGGTCGTCCTGAAACCTTTGCTTTTCTTCCTCTGTAGACGAATTTTTCATGCTATTTTTTTAAAGCATCACATTGATCACACATGTCAATACCAGGCAAATGAAAACTAAATTGTATTAAAGTGTTGAAAATTGTTTGATAAATGTTTTCAGATGCATAAGAAAAAATTATTTTCTTCACTGTGTTGCTTGTACAGATGATAATTTTACTTATTGAAAGTTCAGGTCCAAGGTAATTTTTCTTAGTTTTTCTCTCTTGAATAGTGGCTTTTATAGCTAGGAAAGCTCTCTATGTGTTTGCAAATATTGTCTTTGATTTCATCTGAAGTTGTTTTGCCCACCTCGAATTTTTTTAGTCGCGTTAATCATATGACCTGGATTGACTGCAAACTTCTTTTTGTAACAATTTGCACGAATTTTCTGTATTGATAATGTATTTTTGAACATGACTTTGCAAACAGGAATAGATTTTCTATCAATGGGTAAAGCTATAAGTGTATGAAAACTTTTGTCTTCCATTTTTTGGTTACTGTTCCATGGGCGGTGCCCCTCCAATGGTTTAGCAACTATGTTCATACCAACAAACTGTTTTTTATGTTCCCATGTCATATCAGGGTTCCAAAACATTTATGAATTCTTTTCTATCATTATCACTAATTCTCTTATTACAGCTTTGCTTACATTGGCAAGATGGACCTATAACTTTTTCTTTACAAATTTACCGACCGCGATGTGTAGGAATTCTTACCAAGCCTCTTTTCTTCAATATATTTCGTTTCCAATTTTCAGGTTGAACGTGAGCGTTTCATACCTTTCCTAGTGACAGCTGACTGTCAGGAACGTTTGGGAGAATTTTTATTTAAGGCCATTAGCTCGAGCTTCTAGTGAATATTTCCTCTCACTGTTGTTTTTCAAGTGGGCCTACATTTATCTGCCCACTAATTTAATTTTCATTGGGTTTCTTTCTGGCTCATCATTTTCTGAATTTTCTCCTGATATGGATTGAAGTCAGGATCTAAACCAGTGTTATCACAATGAGAATCTTCAGATGTAGTTATAAATTAGTAATAATTCTGTATCGGGTGCTATTTTTAGAATAAATTATGTTTTTGATCAAATTCTTGTAATTCCCATAAGTAGACCTAGGAACATCTTTAGTATAAGTAACTGTTGGCTTTATGATATGACTATAAACATCATTTATATCAGATTCTACATTTATCTCTGTAATATTTTCATTAAAAGCAGTGTAATGACGATATTTTTTATTCCAAGGTTATAATATCACTTTCTTCAAGAAAAAAATGTTTTCAGAAGCAAACACATGGTTTCATTTGCAAGGGTCCATTGTTTCAATGATGACATTTCATTAGAAAACACATTAGTCAATGCTAAGGATTAATATATTCTTCATTTGCAACCATATCAGCCTCATCAACAACCGCTACGTTTACTTCAGTCCTATTTTTATTTTCCTCACAATTAAAATTAGATCTATCAGTTAGATTTTCGTACAACTAGTATTTGTAGTAGCAACTATGTTTGCATTTGAATCATAGCTTTGAGTTTCTAGTTGGTTAGAATCAACAGCTGAGAAAAGGTTTAGATCCATCTACAGTCTCCATAGAATCCGTATTAAGGAATCTAAAACAATCAAATTCCAGTAAATTTGTTTAAAAAATTAACTTTGATTCTAGACTAACTTGTTATTTAATATGGTGACCTGGTTGGTGGGTATAGGGGTAAGGTGTCAGACCTCTGTGCTGGCGGCTGGGGTTTAATCCTCAGTCCCGGCAAAAAGATTTATCTGATTAAACCCAAAACCCCTTCTTCACCTCTGACAAGAAGCTTGTGAATGTGGGGAATGCCAGGCCTCCACCGTGGTTCGTATTCCACGTTAAACAGTAGGTCCTTCATTTCATCTCACAAACACCCTACCATTACACATGAACATAAATGCGGATAATTTCCAATGATGTAAAAAGGGGTTCCACCCTTTTTTGCTCTGATGTACAAAATTTGTGTTTGAAACAAGTAGATAGGAATGAGCCTTAGTGGGGTTTTTACAGTATTGAAGACCCATTTCAATCATAGAGGGTGGTGGTTTAAAACTTTACATAATTTAATATTATAATATAAGCAAGTGCATCTGCAAAAAAGTGAAAGTGTCAATTCAAATTAATTTTGTGTAAATCATTTATTTAAACTAAGAAAAGAATGGGCCAAGGATTGAACCCTTGGGAATGCCACACATTATTGTTCTGTCATGAAGAATTTTTAGCCCTTTCTCTTTTTTATCAGAACTCTTTGGTTCTAAATTAAGTAATTTTTTAACCAATCTAAAAGGTGATTTGCCTATTTGAAAACCTTCAATTTATCAAACAATACATGTGTCAACTGTTCAAAAGCCTTGGTCAGGTCAAATTTAAACAAGCTTCCCCTGTCAATAATATTTTTAAATTTTTTTTATTAGGTTTTGTACTGCAGCTTGAATATTGTTTTTTCAAGAAACCTATGTCCCCTAAAAAAAAGTTGTTTTTTTTTTTAAATATTCCAAGGTCTATTTTTGACAGCTTTTTCTATTAGTTTTGCAATATTCGAGATGAGACTAAAAGGCCTATAGTTTCTCAAAAATTTTTTTTAAAGCCATTTTTTTTCTAGGAACACCCAAGGGTTCTTTCTTTTACTGGCACTTTTTTTGCTTAAAAGTAAGTAATTTTAGTAACAATATAGGATTGACTTTCCTTTTTTTAATTTTATAAATAAATTGTGATTTATCATTTTCTGGCGAACGTTGTTGAGGGGGAGTTTATTATAGAGAGCGTCCTGAAACGTATCGTTTTAAATTCCCTTATCTTTTGTTGTTTTTTTTTTTTAGTTTTGTTTAGTACGAACCAACATTTTAATATTTTTAGCCAAATTTGCCAACTTTTTTAAGAATTTTGAAAATAATTTGCGATATCACTTGGGTCCTTGGTAATGATATTTTTTTTCACCGGTATCTGTAATTTTTTTTAATAATCTTTTTGAATGTCTATTGGTTTTTACCAAGAGTGTTTGTTAATAAAATTAACCACGTTTTTCTTATGTTTCCTAATGCTCTTTCAAATGTTGTTTGTGTAGTTTTTTAGTAATGCTCTCCTTTAAATTTGTTACCCTGTTTCTTAAAATTAAAAGTTTTTTTATAAATTTAAGTTATCTCTTGCTTTTTTCATTTTGATAAAAGTATTTTTCCCTAGTTGAAATGATTGAAAAACTCCTTAAAGTGAACCAAGGGTTAGATGTTTTTTTGTCTTATGAGACTTTTCCAAAATTTGTTGTAGAAGTATTATTGCTCTATTTAAAAGTTTCAGTTAATTGATTAAATAACAAGTTTTATCTGTACTTTTAGTATCTAAGAGTGTTATATTCGTTCAAATATTGTTTAAATTTATCCAAAATTTGTTTTAATTGGGGCTTTTTAATATTGCCATGTCTCTCCTTTTTGTATTATTGTATTAAGTTTGGGGAGTAGCACAAAACAAAACTTTTTTGTGATCAGATATTTTATTTCCATGCTATACATTTTATATGTATTATTAATCGGGTTATAAATGGGCAAAAATTGGGTTTTCAGATGTTTACATATTCTAGTTGAGTAGGGGTGTTAATCCCATTCATATCCATTTGTAGCTAGTGGGTTTAGGTATTCATGGAAGTCTGATTTAAGTCTTTACTTTAATTTTGCATGCCACCAATGATAAGTTTTTTTTTTTTTATAATTTTAAATTTTTCCAGGAAGGTTAAAAATGCTTGTGTATTATAATTAGGGGGTCTATAAATTATAATATGTGTTGAACTGAGAGGAAAGGAACATTTTTTAATGGTTAGCAATATGTAAGCAAGTCCTCAGTTATCTCACTAGTTAGTAGGTTTGAAACCTTAAGTTTTTTCTAACATAAGCAACACACCCCCTACCTTTGTGGTATCTCTACTTGCGTAAATACGAGTCAAAATTGGGAATTTTTGTAGTAAATTTCCTATCAAGTATATCCACACCTCTATCAATATAATTTAGATCAATATCTACCTTAACAGATGATAGGATACATTAATAATCCTCGAAATTTGTTTCTTTATACTCCTAATGTTTAGGTAAAGTATTATAGTATGTTTAAATAATAAGATTTAGGACCCAGTTGATCATCACAGATATTGCTAGACCTTATGTCGTTAACTATGTTAATTCTTCAGTGTTGTTTATTTTTACTCTCCATTAAAAAGTGATTATCCAGAATGATAACACTCATGAGAATAGACTTGTAGCACTTGCAACATTTGTAACATAACCTTGTTGATGCACTGTATGGGGAGGAAAGAATTGAAATCAGAGGACCCTTGTTTGAGTTTTCCACAGTAGGATGTCAGGTTCTTTTACCCAATAGAAGAGATAAACCTTTTCTTTCTTCAGTCTTCTAGTGGCTAGAAATAATCTTTTCACTGGGAGCAAGATGTTGATTAACGTAAATAATGTTTGGTGGTACTGGCAAGCCAATCATTTCAGTTGTCAGAGCTTTCCTTGATTTAAAGGCATCAGAAAGTTCCTTTTTTTATGTCTATTTGTGAACTTTAACTATTATGCTTCTTGGTCTAGAAGTAATATTATTTGGTTCAAGTTTTTTCACTTTGGATACTTTGTGACAAGCATCTACATCATTTTGAGATATATTAACCCCTACTTTGGCAGCTAGTGAGGAAATTATTGTTAGGATATTTTCACCATTTGTTTCAGTAATATTATCAATTTCGACATTGTTTATTCTAGAGTATTGGTGGAGATCTATAATGTTTTTTGTGCCCGATCATTTATTATTTTTAAATTAGCCACTTCATTGGTGAGCTTGGTTATTTATCATCAGCATTGTCTGAGGCATTACTCCTTATGGTAGTAATTTGATAACGTTACAAAACACAGGTGAAATTTAAATGTAAAAAATAATTTGTTAAACAATAAATAAATTTATTAAAAACAAAGAATTATGATTAGGTTTACAATAGTAATACAAGAGTATAGTTTTGAAGATAGTTACAAATTATAAGACTTGTAAAATTTGATTGTCTTGCTGTAGCTACTAGGGCTGTGCAGGAGCCAGGCTACAGGTTGAAGTTTTCTAAAGGAGAAAACAATTAAGTAGTTATTAACTAAAGTTATATCGAACATGATATACATATAGATTCTAATCAGTTTCTTGACTGGTTTTTTGGATAATATCCTCAAAACTTTTTTGATGATGACAAACAATAGAAAGGTCTGTATATAACAATGGTCGATGGCTAATAAAAAGGTGTCAACAAATATCACTATATCTGGTCTCTTTCTTTCGGTACTGCCAGAGCATACAATAGTACAAACAATTCTAGTTGCAATTTACACTAAGAGCAACACAAAAAACAATAGGGGCCAAAAATCCAGGCCAAGACTAAGGTATTATTTGCGTGACCCCACCATGACTCAAGTGCAGTTCCATGGGTTGCTCACCGAAGCTAATACTGCTCGTGTAGCGTGACTACTTGACTACCTAAAATAATAGATTTCCATTAACCCAACTGTGATTGGAACACAAGACAGACTGCCTGGTTGTAGCCATCCTAAAATTAAACAGGTGCACATGCCGTTCACGGCGTCCTGAGAAACATTAGCTCAAAGTATTATAATGGAACTGGTGGAGATTAGTAAGTCTTTGACTAAGACATTACTGCATTCCAAGCCAAAGGCTTACAATGTAAAGTCTGTATCATATGGATACAGAGAAAATAGTCTCTAGGACTGATGTACAAAATCTAATATTAGTTAAAATGAGACTTGTCCTTCAGACTGGAGGACACATTATCTAACAATAAAATAAACCTTTTACTTTTGCAGTGAACAAGACTTGAAGTGGATTAACTGTCAACTCGACATACTATCAAAACAAAAGAAAAATCATCTCCGACAATATACAGGTTACAAATATGTCTGAATAGGCATTGTTCTAGTTTTACAACAAAAACTAGACTCTAAGTCATAAGGACTTGACGTTTTTTACAGGATACTTAAGTACTGGAAGTATGTCGTCCTTCCAGGGCCAGTGGTGGATCTGGCGGTCAACACTTCATGGTCGTCGTATTCTTCGTTGCGTGACGGTTGTAGAAGTTCCTCCTTTGACGCTGGGTTGTAGTAGAACGGGTATAATGTGAACCTGAGAGCAGCCTATATATAGTCCCAAATCTGATACGAACGGAACAAAGCAAAAGGGTGATAAACTCAGGAATAAAAAAGGGAGAAAGAGGACGAAGGCGGAGGGAAAGAGAAGTGAACCAGGGACTGCTGCTTGCAAGGAAAGAGGGAAACATGGTTACTTGAATAGCCGCTAGTCTTGTAAGACGCGCAGTGGGCCAGTGAGTCGATCTCGATACACTCTTATTTCCTTCATCATATGTAGTTTTTGATAGTGCGTGTGGCGGCCATCATTGAATACTTTTTCTTTTCCCCCACGTGGCAAATAAACCCAAGAACATCTTGAAATGGTGAGTAGGTAATAAGACATCTTTTATTTAAATATATTCGTTTTGATTATATTATTTAGGCTCAGCTATTTTTTAATGAAAATTTGTTATATAGATGTACTTTACTATATTTTCTTGTTGACAGCATGGCAAGTGTATGTAAATTATCCGACATCATCCAGGGGAAGAGAGCATGCGTTAAAGTATTTTATTCATAAATTTTGAAAATTTATTAATTCTTTTCTTTGATATTTACTACAGTATTTATCAAAAGGCAATTTTTTTCAACACCCACGTGTTTCAATTTAGGGCGATACGTAATTTTTTTTGGATGCATTAGTCAGAGAAAATAAACTTTGAGGTATTTTAAATTTTTTAAATATTTTAAATATTGTTTCTTTCTTTCGTAAATTATTAAAAAAATTGATATTTAATTGTAGCTGTCCGATTTGTCTGATTCACACGCTACAGTCCATTCGTGTTGTCAAGCAGTTCAAGGATTCCTTCATTTTTTCGAACGTCATTTTCTACTTTATTTGAGAAGATTTAATAGCAAATTATCATGATTTGAATTATTTGTCAAGATCAGTTGATCATTTTACTGAATTAACCTGCATTTGTTTGTTTTTTTGTTATTTCAGTCTTGCATTTAGTACATGTCCATGGAACGTTGGTTTCTACCTGACTTAGTAGTTTAAACAGTTTGCCCCTGTAATTTTTTTTAAACTTTTTTTTGGTACCATTTTGGCAAATATCTTTATGACAAAAACATTTGTTTTTCTCTGACCACGTTTTTACATACATCACACGAGGTTTTCATTTTCATCAGCTAACATCTTAATTACGAATGAATGTTTTAACAGATTTTCGCACTGGCAGAAGTTTTAATATACTTTTTTGTTCATTTGATTTATTAACTTTTAAAATTATCACACTTTTGTTTGTTTTAGAAAAGTTTTTATTTTACAGTGACCACACGGCCATTCCACAGCGGCCACCATCTTGTTATATATTAAATTCAGATGATTGGGACCGTCACTGTAAATAATCAATTTAGAATCATTGTTAGCAGTTTCTTTCAAAAATTTAATTCAAACAACTTCATAACGAAAGCATAATTGTTCTTTGCCTTTATCTTTTGTATCTGAACAAATAAGGTAGGACTTTTTACATTCTTTTTCTTCAAACAATGCTGCAGTAAACAATTGTACACTTTCACGAGACCACAATTCTGATTGAATTTTATTTTGATACACGAATAAGCCATGGAAAAATCAATTTGATTGTTCTACAATGGTTTGACTTTTCTTCAAAAGCATTTTCTTGAAAGTGTGTTATTTTTTACATGTTCTTGAAATTTAGGTAGTAATTCATAAACCAATTCAAATTTGTTCCCCAGCACATCCTTCTTTTATAATTCTTGTTTTAGGGCCATTCTTTTATCCTTACCCAAGTTTTCCCAAAACACCTGGGAAGCACAATCAAAGTTCTCAAATACAGTGCACAATTACCCCCCCAGCAAAACCATGCATTCCCAGTCAACATTTTGAATTCGAGATGTGGTTCGCAAAAACATTATTCCCCCATTAACCGTCATACACTATTTTTAACCATTATAGCATTAATTTAAAATTTTTATGATGTTACATTTGCATTGCTCACTTTAAAAAGAACATTTTTTTAGGTTCAAAGAGAGAAATTTGAAAATGAAATTGTAGATTTTATTGTTCAACTCTGCTCTATAAATTGCGGTCTTTCACAGAAACTTAGTTAAATAAAATTCCCCCATGCGTTCTTCCCCACTGACTCATACAACTATTTCAGCCTTCACTGGGGGAATATCATTCTGTAAAAAGTCTTTAATTTTTTTCTAAAGAGAAATGTCTGTTTGGGTTCATGATATAAATGCCATTTTGTTTTTTAATTGTATTCCTGCGCGTCCCGCAAGACCAGAATTTAAATGAATTTTTTGTTGTTTTAGTTTGTAAAATTCTTGGAATTTTTTACAGTTTTCCCCGAGATTTTTGGGTTATGTAAAGGGTTAGACTTTGATGCGGTGTTACCAAGCCCTATTTATATTTGGTGGGAAATAGGCCTAGTAAAAAAGTTTGTTTTTATAAATCTAGCTGTTTTCGTGCTTTTATGATACGTTTTCGTTGTACAGTGCCTTTTTTTAATGTTTTTTTTCACTTTTAAAATTTGAGATATCTAGTTTTTTTACACATGTAGGTTTTGTTATTTTTCTTTTTGTTTTGTATTTCTTTATTCTTTGGACCGACTTCAAATTTTTTCACATGGGGCTCAATTATTCCCTTTTTTTTCCAAATTTAAAAGTCCTTGATTTAAAAACAAACAAGCCTACAAAAACAAACAAAATATACAGTTAATGCTTCATTAACTTGAACAAATTTTAGGATCAAAAAACAGTAAAGTGTTTTCACAACTGATTATTCCTGTTTCCTAATAGGTACCAAATTTTAGAAAAATTTATTTTTTTTATTAAAAATTTTGTGCCAAAA
>JBCFYV010005966.1:0-12731 GCA_039000515.1 Timema cristinae | reverse complement strand
GCCGCTTGAAAGATCTTTCAAAGTTTTTATCTCGATGTTTCGGTACTTGTTAGAAAAGTTTTTTTTTTTTATATTAGTATGAAATATATTTTTTGTCCTTCTAAGTAGAGATAAGATGGGCATTTTCGAAATAAAATTTTTTTACAAAGCCGTGAACTAAAATAAAAAACATATTTAGCCATTAATTTTTTGAGGTAATTGTAAAATCTCGTATTTTTTAGGTTAAAAATAAATCTTAAAGGATTTTTGGATTTTTTGGATTTTCTGTTTTTAGTTTTAACTCATGTCAAGAATAAGTTCTGACGAGTACAGGACCAATGATTCATATATGGTTGATTTTACGTCATTTGGTAGAAGGTGTTTGAATTTATATAGAAGCTGACAAAGATATCTTGTGAATGTGTGGATGCCAGGGCCGCCACCGTGGTTGGGAATTCCACGCTAAACTGTAGGTCCTTCATTTCATCTCACAATCACCCTACCATTACAAAATTAGCGAAAATTGCGTATAACCCGAACGGGTAGTAAGACGCGGTGCTAATAATAATCATATATAGATGCTTTAAATAATAGTATGATTTTTGTACACAAAGATGAGACAGGTTTTTCCCGGGAATATTTTCATTAATTACTTCCCAAAAGTTACTATAGTGCTTTACCCTGGGTAATGACACACTATCATCTGTATGTTTGGAATCAACACATATTCTTTTAAGCAGAATATCACTACCTATAAACATGTAGGCACATTTGCTAATATTAAGCTTCAGGCAGTTAAAAGTTTACTATTGCGACAAAGTGCTTAGTTCTTCATATACACCTTTGGACAACTTCAGTAATATCCTTGATGCAAAATAAAAATGTAAAGTTGAGTATCAACCTGCGTATTGATGAGAAGAGAAAATATTTAAACAATTTAGGCATTCAAGTTAGGTATAGTGAAAATATTAAGAGGACCTAGTATACTCCCCTTGTGGGACTCGTGCAGTTACTGGTTTCAGGGTTGAAGAGACCAGTCCTCTGTTAACATAGTTTGAATCCCGGTCGGGTTGTACTGGGGTAGTGTTTCAAAATGGTTTTCTACCCTCCGCGCAAATGCTTCTACACTTCCTCTAAACTTAACCCTCCTCATAGTCATTAACTTAGTACATTTCCTTATAAGCAGAACAGGTATTTAAAAACGCTGTGCTTTAAAAAAAAAAAATTCAAAATACTACAGTAATTCGTTTAAAAAAAAAAACTTTAAACCATTTTGGTGGAGATGTGTGGCTTTATATCCGAAAGGGGCTACACCACGGCGAGTTCTTTATCGGGGATATTGCTTATGCGCACTGAGCGGCGTCCTGCGATATAAATAAGAACAATACATTATCGCGAAGCACAGTCACGTCTGTAGATGAACAGTGATAGGAGTCGTCGCTGTGTGGGGGAGACGAGACTTGGGCCACCTTTTATTTGATCAGAATCGTACGTTTCAAGTTTTGGGGCAAGGAAGCTCCGTAGGAATATCAATAGAATTTCCATACCAAATGAGTTGCATCCTTCTCCTTGTGCTTTTATAAATAAAAAAAGAGGGGAAGGGAGGAGGCATGCTCCTTTTAACAAAACATCACTAATTGTCTTGATGGGGTTCACCCGCCCAAAGGTATATTTTGGCGGAAAGAAAATTTACTCTTTGTGAGATAGCGCGTGTTCAAATAATACGTCTAAACTGTTAACAAGTATTGTTTTTTTATTAATGTGATGACAACTGTTAGTTGAGGCTACACTTGTTTCAAAGAATGCTTTACGGTCAGATTTTAACTGTAGATTTGAAATGAAAAATAATATTAGTTTGTATTAAAATTTGAAAATGGGATTCGTATAGTGGGGATGGGTTAAAAAGCCAAGCTTATTATATTTTTTAAGGTGGGATGGAAAGGGTTTTGTGAGGAAAAGTCACTGTTTTTGCACTTTTTTATGGCAAAAACTTTATTTTTTTTGCCAAAATAAATAAAAATATTGTCCAGCACAAACATAGTTTAATTTTTCTTCACAATGTTGATATCAAAAAGTCATGAGTATGGGGAAAATTTTATTACACACTAGCCCTCTTCCCCGTTAAAAAACTATTGTAAAGAATCCTGTAAAACAAAGTTTCAAATCATCCCCTCATGTCAAATAAAAACAAAACTTATTTTTACTTATTTTTTTTGAAAATACAGTTTTACCATTTACTGTTTAAACCCCCCCCCTCTTTTTATCCCCCCTCCTATTTTCATCTCATTCCTCTTTCCTCACCCTAACCCCACCCCCTTCAACAACCCCACTTTCCCTTAACTTTTTTTTTCCAACGGGCTATATAATATACTATCGACATTTTTATGAGGAATAAATTAAATTTTCAAAGTAAAATATATCCTTTGTTACTCGCTGATAATTTAGCTTTATATTGGTGAAAGAATTTTTTAAAATCGGTTCAGTAGTTTTTGAGTTTATCCATTACAAACAAAAAAACAAAAAAAAAAATCAAATCTTTCCTCTGTATAATATTAGTATAGAAAATTTAAGATCACCACATGGAGAAAATTTAATTCTATATTTGTACTGGAACAATATTTTTATTTATTATGCCAAACAAAATTGATGCCATAAAAACTGCAAAAACACTCGCTTTTTCTCGCCTCCTCTTCCTTCCCACCTTAATTACGTTTTATAGCCGCATCTAAATATTATATTCTTGAAGCCCGGCACCTTAGCTTAGTCGGGAGCATGTTTCTATACTTAGATAAGGGTCCTGGGTTCTATTTCTAGCATGATCGAAAAAAAATTGTAATTGCGGGTCATGCGGGTTTTCCCTTCCACAGTGATGAATTAATGACCAGAGGGCTGGATGTTGTGTCTGTTTTAGATTTAACTTAGTTTTAAGTCGTTGTGTACTGATATAATAATCAGTCGGTTCAGAAAGTGCACGTTAAATACCTCAAATAAGTTAAAAAGAAAAAATAACAATATGAAACACATAATTTTAAATTGAAAAAATGACAACCTGGACAGGGAAAATTGAAACCAGGGACCTGGAAAGCTCAATGGATAGAGCAAAACAAAGGTCTTGGGTTCAATGTCCGTGTCCAGGTGTCATTTTTTTCAATTTAAATATTATTAATAAAGCAGGTTATTTAACATGATATTACAGAAACAACGTAATTAAAGGGTTGCTTTTGAGTCTAGAAGAGACGTGACATTTATTGTATGACTAGAAGAAATTGTATTGTAAACCCGTGTATGTCTCACGACATGTCAGGAGAAGAAACAATACTACTAATGAGAATGAGCGACATAAATAATAACACTTTTTAAAATAATAAATAAACGGGATTAGAGTGTGGTTATCAAAACCTTAATGTTCTAATCATAGGCGTCACACTCGCAATAGACTGGCCTACTGATGACGGGGAAATAGGGGTTCGAATCTTAGTAGGGTGTTTTTCTCCTAATTGTTTTTCACTCTACCTCGACGCAAATTTGGACACACTTTTTCTAATTTAGACCTTCTTCATCCTAAACACGTTAGCATAATTAGTTTATATGCGTATAACCCAAAGTGATTAGGAAAAAAAAAAAGGTTGAACCCATCTTTTTCTAAAAGAAAGGGAGAATATTTCTTTATGTGGGGATTTGTGAAGAAGCCCCCGAAAAGGTGATGGATGTTAAAGAGTTTTTTGGACGTTTCATCGCTCTTGGAGCAATTTAATTCAAAGTTATCTATACTTATAAAATAACATGTCTGATTGATTGACTGACTGACTGACTGACTGACTGACTGACTGACTGACTGACTGACTGACTGACTGACTGACTGATTGACTGATTCATCATCGCCGAGCGCAAACTATCAAGGCTACAAGCATGAAATTCGGACTGTATATTCATTTTGTTATGTAGGCACCCACTAAGAAAGGATTTTAGAAAATTCCACCCCAAAGGGGTCAAAATAGGGGATGATAATATGTATGAATAATATGTATGAAAGTCCGTCATTTTTAAAGTTACATAAACAAAATTTTGTATTTCGGTTATTAACGTAAAACAAATAAATACGTGTTTCAGGAATTTTGGAAAATTTTATTTAATAAGGGATGAAAAAGGGGGTGAAAGTTTGTATCGGACTTGCATTATTTTTGATCTGAGGTCAAGTTATGGTCATTAAAGTAACGTAATATTTTAAATTAATCTGTAAATACATATGTATATTTTTCGTATTTGTATATAATCAACTTCCACGCAAGCAAAGCCGCGGGCAACAGCTATCTAGTTTAAAATATAATAATTGAGGTTTGTAAATATCTAAAAATAATACCTGGATAGGGATCCTTGTCCGGCTTTACGCGCAGACCGCTCTACTGACCTAGATATTCGGGATCTCTTTTCTCGTCAGTGCTTTATTCAACTACTGTATATGAAACTCGCCTCAGTGGCGGAATGATCTAAGGTGTCACACTCGCAATAGACTGGCCTGCTGATAACGGGGAGATCGGGGCTCGGGTCCCAGTCATGTCTGCTAAGGGTTTTTTTTTCCTAAATGGTTTCACTTGTTCCTTTAACACAAAGGGGGTATATTACTTCTAAAATACTTACTTCCTCATCTCTACCTCATTAATGTAATTATTATAATATATATGTATAACTTGGAGAGGTAGTGAGACGCGACAATAAAAAAAATATTATTATTATTATTATTATTATTATGGTTTTAAAGGCCCATCGACACATCGAGGTCATGTAGGGCCTTGAAATATATGAAAAACATAATAAAATCCCCATAGGGGAAAGAGATAAAACATTCACCATCTGAGACACCCCATAGGAGTGCTCAAATGGACTCTTGGTATAAATTAAGTGATACACCTGCTAAAAAAACACCACAAGTGTATCAATCCAATAAAAAGACAAAACAAACATATTAAAATATAACACGTTAAAATGACACAACATGTTAAAATTATAATACGTTAAAAAGACAAAACAACATGTTAAATTGTAATAAAACTGTTAAAAAGATCTCAATATGAGATAATATCCAAAAGAGCCACATTATAAAAGTGACTCAAATGGCATTAAAAAGATCCGCCTGGCGTATAAAACGGAGTAAACAAATAACTCCATCCGCACTATCGCGTAATAAAAAACGTGTCACCTTTAAAATCAAGAGCCAGACGGATAGGGGCTAGTTTGCGACACTCCACCAAAATGTGATGCACACTAAGGGGAGTATCACAAAACTCACACACTAGAGGTGGATCCCCTCTCAGTAAAAAACTATGGGTCAATGAAGTATGCCCGACGCGGAGTCTCGTCACGATGCCCTCCTCTCTTCTAGACTTTCGTATAGAAGAGGGCCACGCGACACACCGTCCTGATGGACCGCAGCTTGTTCTGAGCAGGGGTCGAGACCCACTGCTCGTGCCAGGTGCGTAAGACCCACGCCGAACATAACCCTTTAGATCTAAAAAACATGACACCCAGACTCGCCTCCTTGGCTGCCTGGTCCGCCAGTTCATTTCCGGAAGACCAGCGTGACCAAACAGGCACTCATGGAAATCCGTGCAGATGAGGACAGAACGGTGACTACTTCGGTAAACAAAACACAAAGATTTAAAAATGGCATATAATTCAGCCGTAAAAACACTGGTTTCTTTAGGTAAACCAAATTTAAAATTGGATCCTTCCACAACAAAACACATCCCCGGAGGCTCCAGATTTAGAGCCATCAGAGTAGATACGCTCAAATCCGTGAAAGCGAGTGGAGAGGAGCTCATTAAAGGTCCTCTCATATACAAAGTTTGGGGTGGTCACTTTAGGGAACTTGGCAAGATCAAAATGGCATTTCGGAGGGCGTATCTTCCAGGAAGAAACTCGACCTGGTGATGTGGGGATAGCCTTTGGCAGGACTATCCCACACGTGTCGAAAACCGATAGCATCCGGATCCCAACCGGCCTTGTACTACGCCATTTAGTTTCATACAAGACACGGTTAAGGGGATGAAACACAGGGCGGTAAACAAAATTATTTGGAATGCAATGCAGTTTCGACACGTAAGATGCCAGGAGATAAGACCGCCGGTAAGAAAGAGGGGCTCACCGGCGTCGGCACAGATGCTGACGACTGGACTGGTACGAAAAGCACCAGTAGCCAGTCGAATGCCAGCATGGTGGACGCTATCGAGCATCTTTAACGCCGAGGGTCTAGCGTAACCATATACAAAACTGCCGTAATCAAGTTTTGATCTCACCAAGGCTCTATAGAGGCGCATCAAGGTTTCCCTATCAGCACCCCAAGAGCGAACACTCACAACTTTAAGTAAATTCAAAGCTTTAAACACACCTCACTTTCAGGTCTTTGATGTGGGGGATCCAAGTTAGTTTAAAATCGAATAAAATTCCCAGGAACCTTACGGTTTCGGAGACAGGTAAAACAACGTTGTTCATTAAAATATTGGGGCTGGTTGTATTCCGCGTAATCTATGGAAGTGGACGACATTCGTCTTGGCCGCAGAGAAACGAAAACCGTTACGAGATGCCCACAACCATAGATTGTTTACAGCGAGTTGTATCTGTCGTTCAGCCCTGTGGAGACTTGATGAACTGCAATAAATTGCGTAGTCATCCACAAAAAGGCATGAACGAACAGGTAAGCGCACGTTGTCTACAATGCTATTTATCGCAATAGCGAACAACGTGCAGCTCAAAGGACGGCCCTGGGCACCCCATTTTCTTGAATAAAATCATCGGATAAGGTGTTGTTTAACCTTACCCGGAAGTGCCTATCTGACATAAAATTAGCTAAAAAAATAGGGAGGCTCCCCCGGAACCCCCAATTAAAAAGGTTTTTTAAGATGCCGTAACGCCATGTAGTATCGTACGCCTTCTCCAAATCAAAGAAAACAGCCAAAAGATGCTGTTTATGGAGAAAGGCGTCACGAACAGCAGTCTCAAGACGGACGAGATGATCAACCGTGGATCGGTTACGGCGAAAACCACATTGAATATTAAATAGCAGATTGCGGGATTCTAAACACCATATAAGTCGTTTATTTATCATTTTTTCTAATATTTTGCATACACAGCTAGTTAAGGCTATCGGTCTATAACTAGTTGGCTCTAATTTTTCCTTGCCACTTTTATATATTGGGATAACGGTTGCTTGCCTCCACAGTGTTGGGAATGGACGAGATTCCCAAACACAATTGTAGAGGTCTAAGAGGAACGCCCGTCCAGCAGGGGACAGTTGGCGCAACATTTCATAATGGATATCATCCGGGCCAGAAGTTGTATTGCCCGCCTGGGACAAGGCCGAAGTAAGTTCCTCTTTAGTAAACGAGGAGTTATAATCCTCCCCCCGACTTTGGCCAAAATCAATAGTAAGGCGCTCGATGCTGCGCTTATGCACCGCGAACTCGTTAGAGTAGCTCGCAGTGCTAGAAATATTGGCGAACATCGAGCCCAATACATTGGCGACCTCCATAGGGGAGGAGACAAGTGAACCGTTTGATAAAAGTGCGGGTATATTATAAATGGTATTTTTGCTACTACGTACTTTACGAATGTGATCCCAAACCTTGGTTGTGGGAGTGGAAATAGTAAGGGTAGAAATAAACTGTCTCCAAGACTCTACTTCTGCTTTCTCGAATGATACGGCGAGCTCTAGCACGTAGAATCCGGAATGACTCCAGATTCTCCGAAGTTGAGACGTCGATGAAAGAGACGTAGGGCCCTTCGACGGTTAGAAATAGCCAGCCGGCACTCCTAGTTCCACCAGGGAACAGGACGGTGGCTAGGGTTTGGCGAGGATTTAGGGATGGATGCCCTCGCCGCCGCTATGACCGTCGAAGTAAATTGCCCAGCCTTAACATCGACGTCAGGAGAATGGGGTTCGTCGAATACGGCGAGCTCGCGGAATTTATCCCAGTTAGCACGTTTAAGAACCCATTGGGGGAACCTTGCTGTACTGGAGGATCTTTAATTTGTGAAAGCAGAATGGGAAAGTGATCACTGCCACATAGGTCCGAGTGGACCTCCCAAAGGAAGTGAGCAGCAATCCGGGGCTACATAGGGCTAAGTCGATGGCAGAGGATACACCATTAAAGGTGGAGAAGTGTGTCTGGGTCCCGGTGTTCATTAACACCAGGTTTCCCGAGACAAGAATATCCTCTACCATCCTCCCGCGAGTGTCTGTAAAATTAGACCCCCACACCAGGTTATGCGCGTTAAAGTCCCCCAGGATGATATAGGAAGCGGGAAGTTGTATAAAGAGGGCCTCTAGACTCCTCTTGGAAACACGTTCACCTGGTGGGAGGTAAATGCAGCATACGGTTACCTCCATAGGAAGGGAGGCTCTGACAGCAATCACTTGGAGATCAGAGACAATATTTATAAACTTATAATATATGTTGCTACGTGCAAATATAGCTACACCTCCGCTAGCCCGATCAAAGAGTGGCTTGTCGGTACGATATACATCGTACCCACGAAGCATCGGGTTGTCAGTTGGCGGAAGTGGGTTTCCTGCAAATACAAGATGGGAGGATGCAGGGAAGAAATTAGTAGTTTAATTTCCTCTACACGAGCATAGAAACCCCTACAATTCCATTGTAGTAGCGACATTATTTATTAATATATATAATTTAATTAAATATCCTCACAATTCATAACACTATCTTTTAAAAATAAAAATTTATTGAGGATATTTTTAGGTCCTCTTGCTTTTCCCAGTCTCTCTTGGACCTCCCGTTTCAGGAGAGGCTTTGGTTTGTCCTGTAGAGACTGGGTCGGGGGATCCTTACGCGAAGGCTTTGTTAAAGCCTTCGACTCTTTTTTTAGAGTTATTTTTTCGGCGGTCCCTCGCTGGTCCTTCCTCAAGGCACCAGTGGGACTCGCCTTTGCGACCTCGCCTGTACCACCACTCATCCCGACCTCCGGAGTTCCTGAGGCGTGGTTTGAGCGGCTCGACAACGGTCGCAGATGGTTTAGGACCCCGAGGAGGACTCGGAGGGGGTCCACGAGGAGGGTTCGGGGGGGTTCCCCTAGGAGGGCTCGGTGGTGTTCCCCGAGGAGGCCTCCTCGGGGGTAAAGGTGGTGGAGGCGACTTCGGCGGTGGTGTCGCCCCTTGTACTAATTTTGGCACCTCCATAGATGGTGCTGGTTGCCTTTTAGTGTCTCGAGTAGAGACGAGTGGCACAGGTCGTGTAGGTGTATTAGCAATATAAACTGCGCAATGGCAGTTGGGGCAATTATTTTCTGGCTTACAATTTGGCTATAAGATGTCTGGAATACCGCAGCTTGACTGGATATATATTCCTTGCGGGCCTGGGCATAAGGGATCTTCTTTTCATATTGGATCTCCAGGACTTTTTTCTCCACCTTCCATTTCGGACAGGTCCGAGACCAAGCAGAATGCGGACCCTTGCAGTTGACGCAGAACTTAAGAGACTCACACGGTGTATCGTGAGCCTCCTGTCCGCAATCTGCACAGGTTGGCCTTCCATGTCATCTAAGCTTTGTATGCCCAAATTCTGGCAATGAAAGCAGCGCCGAGGATTGGGAACGTATGGCCTGACTCTGAGCACATGGAAGCCCGCTCGAACCTCCTTTGGGAGGATGGGAGTCGCAAAGGTGAGGATGTATGTATCCGTCTTTTTCTCTTGTCCGTTCTTTTTTGTGACAATACGGTACACTTCGGTGACATGCTGGGGGGAAAGCTCCTCACAGATATCCTCAATGCTCACGCAGTCGAGGTCATAACAAGTGACCACTCCCTTGCAAACATTGAGGAAACCTGTGGGGCTCAACCTTCACCTGTATATTTGCCGTATTACTCAACGGTATTTCGGAGATCGCCATAATTTTCGAGGATTGTGTGTCAGTCATAGTCTGAATCATAATGGTGCCATCCCGCAGTTTCTTATTAAAACGTCAGTTTTTGCTGCTCCATTTATCACTCTTTCGAGGATAAATGGGCTGACACGTTTAGATCTTGACTTTCATCTACTCGAGACATCACCAAGAAGCGGGGCTGGGGCCTCACCACTTCCTGGCTTTTTATCAAAACAGGGCTTGACGGCCTTACCCGTTTCCGCCTCTTATCATTAATACGGCCCTGTGAGGGGCCGGGCAGTAAGATGCCAGCAGAACCTGGCAGTATGGTGCCAGCGGACAGTAAGGTGTCAGCAGTGAGAATGTACTCAGTCATGAGTGGGAGGACAACCTGCAAAAGTACTCGGATCGTAGACCCAGGTTGATCCCAGTTGGTTCTACCACATAGGGCCCTTTTAACTCTTCCGACGAGAGGCTCCATAAGACGCTAGACATGACAACCTTCATATGGAGCATCGTCGGAAGAGAGGTCACCGCAGCAAGTGTATGCAGGAAAGCGCTAATTTTACGTCTGGAACCCTAATGAACGCAACCGGTCTTTTCTCAAGGTAGGGTACCCGGTTGTCATTCCTAAGGCCCTTCTACCAAGATATTACAACCGGCGCACTTTCACTCAGGAGCTCAAAGCGGTGGTATCTAATAACTAACCCGAGAGCCATGTTAGATGCCAAGGTCGTCAACAGAGGGCCAAAGGTCTCTGTGCAGGATTTAACGGCAGAGGAAGGGAAGAAAGAAGGAAGGAAGAAGTAATGAAAGAGAAGGTGGAAGAAGGAAAGAGAAGGTAAAAGAAGTAAGAGAAGGTAAAAGAAGGAAAAAAGGGAAAAAAAAGAAATAAAGTGAAAGGAAAGATGTGGGATAGGGTTGTCCTGCACGAGGTACATCCTGCACAGATGCCTCCCCTTTTAGTCGCCTCTTACGACAAGCAGTGGTTACTGCGGGACTATTTTAAACCCCGTCCGCAGGGGGGGTTAATGTTTCAAGATTCTCTTTTTTCCCCAACAATGTTGTAAAATGTCAAGGATTAAAATTGTTGCTTTGCACGTCTGCCAGGAAAGGGAGTTTTTAAAAGAAAAATTTTTTTTTATTTAAAATAATAAAATATTATAATTTATTTTAAGTTTCTTTCTTATTTGCAAGTCCATTATTTTCATAGTATTTTTAAGAAACCCTTCGCCCTTTGGCTAGAACTGGTTACCTGTATACGATCCCTGGTCGATCCTGGCTCACTGAGACACGAATAAAGAATTTTCTTGTAAAAGTTGGCATCCCGGGGGGGCCGGGGTTTCGACTCTGAATGGGGTGTTCGGGGGTTTTAGGCCTAAAAATATTTTTTGGTTAAAAGAGACGTTTCAAAGAAGTCACTTACCAAATCCCAAATTCCCTTTCCAAAAATTTGTATGTCCGGGCGAAACACCCAAAAGGATCCCTTGAGTTATTTTTTAAATTTTTAAAATTTTTTAAATTTATTATTTATTTTTAAAATATTTTAAAAATTAAACTTTTTTACAAAAACATTTTTTTCTCCTTTTAATAAATTGCACTTGGGTGGAAAAATTTAAAAATTAAAAAAAGTGTTAGGCAAACTTTAACAAAAAAAACTTAGATTTTTATTTTCGACTTTGTTTTCCCTTTTTAAAGCTTCTCTTTGAAATTCAAAAATGACATTCGAAACCAGCCCAAGTCGGTTATAATACCTTTTTTATTAATGTTTTTTTATAACCAATTAAAAACAAAATTGGGAAAAGGATCTAAAACAGTTTTCCCAGGTGTTTAAAATTAAAAAATTAAAATAGTTCTTTTTTTAAAAATATTGGATATTTTTTTATTAGCGTTTGCATTTCGCATTAAATTATTTTATTTAAAAAACTGCCAAAAAAATATTCTGCCCCATAAAAAAAAATCGGTTTTAAAAAAGTTTTTTTTTTTTTTTTTGCTCCTTTAAATTGAATCCTTTCCCCCTTTACGACCGGGATCTTTTTAAAAAAATCGGGGGACCTTCAGGGGGTTAAATTTGCAAAAGCCCCATTTAATTTTTTATTCCAAAGGCAATTATTAAAGGGAAAACCCATGATTTTAAAAAATTTTCAACCCCAAATTTTTTCGGTGGTGCGGGTTATTTATTTGGATTGACACTTTTGCAAAACTTCTCAGTCACCGCTTTCATTTTATTAAAAAATTTCCGGGAATACGGCCCAAAAGGGGTATTCTTGTATGCCCGGAATAAAACGTTTTTTTTTAAAAGTTTTTTAAATAAAAATTAAAAAATTTTTACCCTATTTGTTTAAATTACGTTTTTTTTACAATAACTAAAAACCCTTAATTTTTAAAAAACCGAACATTGGATTTTGGGAAAATTAAAAAGTATTTTAAACAAATAAATAAAAAAAATTTAATGGGAAAAATTTTTTAAAGGGGGGGTGGGGTTTAAAATTATTAAACATGAAACTAAATATTTGAAAAAAAGGCAGAAAAAACAACCCACGGTTTTTTCTTAAAAAAACAGTTTAGAAGACCTTCAAAAAATGTTGTTTTGGAAAAGGGGAAATCGTAAGTTAAAATTTAATCCAAACATCTTACCCAAACAAATTTAAAAGTTTTGGGTTTTTTGCAATTCTTTTTGGCCCCCATCAAGCATTTTTGGGTTTTTAGTTTATAAATATTATATACCCAAATTTTAAAATTTTGCGAATGGACGTATCTGACAGCAAAGAAAAAGCTACTATAGTTTTTTTTTCAGGGTTTTATTATTTTTAAAAGAATGGACAAAAAGGCGGGTTTAAAAAAGTTATGAAACATAGTTTTTTGTTTTCGTGCGTCAA
>JBCFYV010005965.1:0-13933 GCA_039000515.1 Timema cristinae | reverse complement strand
AGCTACAGTATCTTCGAACTCGTAGCTACATGTCTCGGACATGTTGCTTCGAATTCGTAACTACATGTCTCGGACGTGTAACCTTCGGACGGAAGTCGTGACCAGCTTCATGTTTTATCGGGGGGTCTTTTACGTCTTTTCGTTCAGCCTCGACGGCTCGCTCGCGCGCCAGACGGATACCGTCGACTATCGCGTTTGGTACAGGAGTCAAGTGTTCGAATACCTTGGCTTTTTTTTTTTTTTTTTTTTATTGTTTTTATGGGTGAGCCGATCCCGGCGGTACTGCAATACCGGGCCGACTCGCGGCAGAAGTGGAGCAAGCTCCTAGCATTCCGCCATGTTCCAAAAATCAGTTTAATATACTGATTGCTCAATGAGCAAAGTACCAGATATTAAGCTGATAAGAACAGATACTACACTTTGTTGTTTGTTTGTTTGTTAGGATATTTTATTTTGGTGACTCTAATTTAGATATTGACATGTATTAAACATTGAATAAAACCAGATATTAAGACAATCACCAGCCCCGAAGGGGCTCTCGATAGCCAACCGTGGTAGATACAACATAAAACACTAAATAAGAGAGACAATTGACGCCCTGGCGGGCTGATTTTACGTTAGCCATAGTTCATGGGCGGGAAAAGTTAACCAAAAAACCCGCCCTGTCGCCGGTAATTGGTCGACAGGGACTTAAAATTATATATACATACACCAAGGGACGGAACGACAGGGTAGAAAACATAGGAGGGTGGGTGACCGGATGTGGATGGGACATGTGGGATGTGAAGCGCTATAAACTGTTTGGAAGATGCTGAGAATATGTCTGTGATTGTTTGTATTGGACTGTATGAACTCGGATTGTTGCTATGGATAGAATGATGTAAATGATACGGTTCGGCACAGACACACGCACTCACGGGAAGGGCGGAGCGCCAACCGGGATAGTTCTTGGAGCGACGGAGCCATCGTGCTGACGAAGTCGGCCTTAGATCTTAAACAGGAGCAATCGCTCCTCGACGCCACAGACTACCTCCCGGGTCATCCGTGTCCGGCGGGGGGGCCCACCACGCCGTCTCTGATGCGTCTGTGGACGAGAGCAGGGGGGTCGTAATCGCCGATGCCCCTGACGATCGCGTTAGGACTGGCCTGCGACCGTGTAAAGAAATTCACTGCCAACCCGCGGATGATCACGTCCAGGGGTTGGAGGCCAGACAGGTCTAGCAGGATTCGGGTGTGGGTGCGGGGAGGGAGTCCGAGCATCAACCTCAAAAATAGGTGATAAACCGCTCGGAGCGGGGAGAAGCGGTAACGGGGAAGGTAAGCCCAGGCAGGCGCGGCGTAGAGTAGGAGGGACATAATACAAGCCTGGAAGAGTCTAACTTTATGGGCGTGGTTCAACGGGCTGGCTGGGCGCAGGAGTGGGGCCAGTCCTAGCATGACTCCCCTCGCTCTCCCTGCAGACGCTCTCAGGTTCGGGTCCCAGTTGCAGCGACGGTCCAGCGACACACCCAGGTATTTCACCGTTTGCGACCACTGGACCGCTTCTCCCGCGACGCGGAGGGGCTGCAACGGACCCGGTCTGCGGCGGGTGAACAGTATCGCCGACGTCTTCGTACCGTTCACTGCGAGGGATTTGGTGCCAAGGTAAGCTATTATCCCCCGCAATGCCATGGTGAGCTTGGCCCAGATCACCGCGGCATCGGGGGAGGTCGCCAGGATAGCTGTATCGTCGGCATATTGGAAGAGGGAGACTCCCCGTGGGACGGGCACGTCTCGCACGAAGAGGGAGAAAAGGAGGGGGGAGAGACAGGAGCCCTGGGGGACGCCAGAGACTATAGGACGAGGGGTCGACAACTGGTGGTCCACGCCCACTCTGAAGGAGCGGTCCTGGAGGAAAGACAGAAGGAGATGAAGCAGAGGTGAGGGAACTCCGGCTTCTGCAAGTCCCGTGAGAAGTCCTCGGTGGCTCACACTGTCGAACGCACCCTTCACGTCCAACAAGACGAAGCCGGAGTGGCGACGCTCGTTGAACGCTTCCGTCACCCGGTCTACGACCGTGGCGACGGCGTGGGTGGTCGACAGGCCCTTCCGGAAACCGAACTGGTGATCCGGCAGGAGGGGGTGCACCTCCAGCCAGGCCTCCAGCCTGGTAAGGATCAGTCTCTCGGCGACTTTGCCGACGCAAGAGAGCAGAGAGATGGGACGGTAGGACGACGGATATCCGGGCGGTTTCCCGGGCTTGTGGATAGGGATGACTGTAGCCACCCGCCATTGTGCCGGAAAGTACAACAATATAAACATTGCGTTCAGGATTCGGAGTAGAAGGACGAAGGCTTTACGAGGGAGGTGGGCCAGGAGGAGGGGGGAAATCCGGTCCAACCCGGGAGCGGACGCGGCGCGAAGCCTCGTCACGGTCCTGGTCAGCTCGGAGGGGGTTACTAGCCGCAGGTCGGGGTACGGGGGTTGACCTGCCACCGGGGGAAGGAAGTGCCCCGGGGGATCCGCTTGATCTCTCTCCGGTGATCCCGGTCGCCTCGCGAAGCTAGCCTGGAATCCTACCGCCAGAGCCTCTGACCGGTCTGTGGCGGAGGACGCCAAACCGCCGGCCACGCGGAGCTCGGGGATCAGATCCTTCTTGTGTCGTATCCCCTTCAGATGACGCCACAAGGAGAGATCCTTTGTGTCGAGAGCGGCAAGACGGCGCGTCTTAGCCTCCCTCTGCCACTGTCTGAGCTTGCGCCGACAGTGAGAGCGGAGCGCGACGTATATCTCCCGGGCACGGGGGAGACGACTTCTCTGCCACAGAGCGCGCGCTCTATCTCTGAGCCTCATGTCGTCTATCAGGTCGGGGGGGAGTGGGGGGCCCAACAAGGGGGGTCGACGGATCGGAATCGAGGACTCCGCCGCCGACAGGAGGGAGGCGGTGAAGAGCTGAACCTGACGGTCCAACTCCCCCACGTCGGGTATGGGTGCAGCTGGGGCCACAACGCGGTTCAACCTAGCCTGGAATCTAGGCCAATCCGCGCGTCGGTAGTTGAACAATGGCGGCGCATTCGTCTGGAGAGGAAGAAATCGCATAACGCCGGTCACCGGATTGTGGTCGGAGGAATGGGAGAGATGGGTGACCAGAGGTGTCAGAAACGGCCTCCTCGTGGTCAGGATCAGGTCCAGGTAGCTGGGATGGTGACGAGGGTGGTCTGGCAAGTAGGTGGGCAGATGCGGGCAGTGGATAAATAGGCCCGTCCTGTCGGCGAACCTCCTCAGAACCGTACCGCGCGCTTGAGACGCCACGCACCCCAAGAGACGTGCCTGGCGTTCCAGTCGCCCGCTAGCACAACGCTAGCGTCGAGAGCGCGCAACACGGTCAAATCGGCCGCCTGCAGGACCACCCGAGGAGGACCGTAGACGCAAACGAGAGTGACGGAGTACGCGGCACCCAACAGCCGCACGGCGACCGCCTCCAGGGACAAGAGCCCCGGGACAGCCGTCTGGTGGTGCTGGAGGCGAGACCGAACCAACAGGGCCACGCCTCCCCCCCTCCGGTGACCACCGCGGTCCACCCGGTAGACGGAGAAGCCCGGAACCTGAAAGACGGTGTCCGCTCTGAACCACGTCTCCGTCAGAAAAGCCACGTCGACGGCCATGTCGGTCAACATCTGGAGGAGCTCGGGAATCCTAACGACCAGCGATTTACAATTCCAGAGGAGGAGTTTGATCTCGTCAATCAAATAAAGCCTGACACACTTCGGTTAGGATTTGAATCTTGCCCCCCAGTCCGGGGCGGCCACGAAGCGGGTCAGACACTCCCTCAGGTAGGGGAGTTTCTCACAGATACGGAACGAGCGGCAAAGCTCCCATATCTCTGTGAGTGTTTGGATCAGGGACTTGAGATCAGCGGTCCCTGCTGCAGGAAGGTTAGGTGGGGCACGGGCAGAAGTGCGGGGGGCTGCGGCAGGCTGCCGAGCCGCCGGTTGGACACCCGGCGTCGCGGCGCCTGACTTAGCTCCCGGAAGACGGGGAAAGTCCCAGGCGTTGACGAGAGGGGGGGTGCCGCACGATACTGGGGCTTGGACGGCGGAGGTGCGCCGACGACCGTCGAGCGCTTGCGCGAGTCGACGAATCGTTTACGCACCTCACAGATGCCGGCATTTGCGGGGTGAGGACCACCGCAATTGGCGCATCTGGCGGGTTCCGAGCGTGGACGCTCGCAGGCCGCAGACGTGTGTGCACCCCCGCACTTGACACACTTGTCACTCCTGAAACAGGATACGGAGGGGTGTCCGAACCCTTGGCAACGATGGCACTGCTGAGCCAGGTTCTTCCTCCGGAATGATTCGAAAGTGACTCGCACTTTCGAAATAACCGTCTCCTTGGTCAGAGCTTGTAACTGCTGGCGTCCAACCAGAGTCACAAGGAACAAGGGATACGGCTTCTCCGGCTGATCCTGGCCGGCAGCGCGCGCACCCAAGCGTGTGACACTCCTCACCGCATAGCCCATGTCAGTGAGCTCGGAGTGGATGTCCTGAGCGGGGGTCCACAACGGGAGACCGCGGACCACGAGCCGCCCGTCCCTCTCGCTGTCCAAGGGGAAAGTGTATGGTTGGTAGCCCTGGGAGATGAGTCTCTCCAGAAGAAGGGTCCTGTCCTCCAGGGTGAAGACGGAGAACGTCACCCTGTTGGAGGACCACTTGATCCGGAGATCACCTCCGAGTCCGCGGCTGAGCGCTTTGGTGGCCGTGAAGGGGTTCACACGGAAATCCCCCTCACACACTATCACCGGGACTCTTTGGGTCCCGCTTCTCTCAGGGACAGCATTGGCCCTGTCGCCGGGTCGGGAATCCTTGCGGATTGCCCCCGAACCCTGGGAGGAGACCGCGGCTGAGGCACGGGAACCCCTAGGGACGGCACCGGCGGCCGCCTGTGCCCCCCCGGAGCCCCTACCCGCCACGGGTCTCTGCCCCAGAGGTTTCTGCGGCAGAGCCACAGCTGGGGGGATCGCACGTGACGATAGTACAGAAGCCGACTTACCCCCGCCAGATCCGGATGATGGAGCCGGGAGGATGTCAGACCGGCTGGAGGAGCGGCCGCTCCTGGGCGCCGACTTCTTGGGAGGGCTCCGTCGCTCCAAGTCCCGGCCCTTCCGCTTGCCCGCGTAGGTTCTGGTAGTCCTGTAGAGGGTGGGTGATGAGGCCCCGGTGGAATCAGAAGACGCCTCCATGTCCTCGGAGCTCCGTGCCGAGGCACGGCGACGTCTTCTGCGTGGAGGGACGACTGACCAGTCTCCCTTGTCGTGGTGGTCCCCTCCTTCCTCCGGAGCACTGGCCGCCTTGGCCGGATGGGTGGTCCTCGGAGGTGGGGTGACTTCCGGGAGGGGCCTGGCTTTGACAGGGGGCCCCAGCGGTCCGTGGATGGTGGTGGTGGTCATCCCCTGGGCGTCTGCGACCGCTTGGGCGTCGGCGGCTGCCTGGGCCCTCTGCCGTATGGCGGCCAGCCGGTCCTCCGTCGAGGTGTATAGGCATCGGTAAGAGTTGGTACCCAGGTCTAGTGAGGCCTGGGTACTCGCCGGCACGGAGTAGCCAGCAGTGGCGGAGACAGCCCCCACGGAAGCGGTGACAATGCATCCCGTGGAGACACTGCTGGCCGTGGTGATGGTGGTGGTGGTGGAGGTGGTGGTGGTGACCGCCGTGGTGGCGGCCAGACTGATCTTCATGGTGGTGGTGGTGGTGCCGACCGCTGTGCTGGCGGCCAGGATAGCTCTAGCGGCTCCCGTAGTTGTTGACGCCCTGCTGCCGGGCACCACGCCCACCGGAAGGTGGTGCATGGTTGGTAAGAGCCTCTCCGACCCTTGGGCAGGGCGGGAGGCGGTTTGCTAGATCGAGTCCGACTATTGCAGTAAAAACGTAAACAAACACTGACAAACGAAAACAAACGGCACGTGACGAAAATTAAACTGGGCAGCGCCCTCGACGGAAAGTCCTGGAACTACCCGTCAGTAGTATTTGGAACGCGGCCCGAACCAGGCGCGTTTTTCCCCCGCTCCGCTCTTTAAAACACGCTTTTCTGCTCGCGCGCAAGAATACACGGTGAGAAGAAAACAAACGGCGATCTTGGCCAATAAGGCCGAGAAGCGATAACTTTAAAAAAAAAAAACCCGAAGAGACCGACGCCGCCCCGGGCCCCCCCGGCCGCGTTGGTGAGGGCGAGGGGGCCCATCACAGGTATTAGGCGGAGCCGGTACACGCGGGGACCGATCCCGAGGCGACCTGCAGAGCGGACGGACCGGCGGAGGTGACGGGAACGTCTCTCGGGAAGCCGCGCGGCGTCGGGAGGCGGCTCCGCACGGGACCGGGATAACGTACCGGGTTCTCCTGAAAGGACTAAGCGGGGTGAGGACCGGGCGCTAGACGGGCGGCCTCGACGGCCGGTACCCTACCGACGGCGTGGGCCCTTTTGACAGACTAACCGTAGGCGACGCCGACGCCGACGCGACGCCGACGGATCGAGAACGTTCCAGAAAAAAAAAAAAAAATTTTTTTTTAAAATTTTTAAAAAATCGAAAAAAATTAAAAAAAAATTCGAGTGTATTAATTAGTAAATATTTTGACTCTTAGATCGACGCCGCCCCCGAGACAGACGGCAAACCAGTCCCCCCAAACGTTAAACCCATACGTCGACCGAGCCGGCGTGAAGGTTCAGAAGAAAAGGGTCGGTGAAAAAAAAAAAAAAAAAAAAACCGAGCGGATTAATAAGTTAATATATTGACCCATATAACGACGCACACCCCGAGATAGACAGCGACCCCCGCCTGCCCAATCGACACACCTGTAGTTCGAACGAGCCGGCGGAGACGATGAGAAAATCGGTGTTATGCTCGAGAGGGAGGGCGAGCGAGCAAGCGGGCCGCCGGAGCGGGTCGCGCTACCTGCCGCTACGGCGCGCCAGCCTCGGGACGGCCGGCCGAACGGAGGTGTAGGCGGTCGACGGTGGCTCTTTCGCCGGGGTCCCCGCGAGAGGAACCCCGAGCGACCCGCCGGAGGTACCGGGTTGACCCGCGGGAGGCGGCGCCGTCCCCCGAGCGCGACGCCTCTCCGGCCGGGTCGCCGGGAGGAGACCCGTCCCCCGCCGGAGCGGGCGCTGACGGTCGGCGCAGGCCCGGGGCCCCAGGGGGCCTCCGGAGGACGCGTGGTGACCCACGGCTCCACGCGCTCCGCAAGAGTGCAAAGAGTGTGGCGAGTGGCGGGCCACCCCTCTTCGACCGTCGAAAACAACAATCTCATCTTATATGGTGATGTTCTTATACTCTTCTCTCAGACTTGGAAAAATAATAAATAATCTTTAAGGGTTGGTTACGTGTCTTTTGTGATTTTTTTTAATCTACGCTTATTATTTATTTTATATTGCTTGAGAATAAAAGAGTTTATACAATTATTATTATTATTATTACTATTTCTTAGCAAGTAAAGTTTGGCTATAATTATACTATCTTTGGTTTCTTGTTAATCGGGAGATCTAATCTATTGGATTTATATAAAAATGCCGGTTCCGTATTTGATTTATTTTAATTATAATTCCTGTTGGTCTGGTATTAGTTTATTCTTAAACTGATCAAAACTCCTTTCGATCTTGATGAAAGTGAATCTGAAATTGGTTTCTGGGTTCAACGTCAAGTGGATTTGCTCTCGTTTTAAAAGGGTTCGTTACTTCTCTTTGTGATCGAAACGTTTTGTACAGGAGTTGCGAGTGTTCGAATACTTTTACCCGTGCGTGTGTCCCATAATCCTCCCGTAGTAGTAGTGGCCCGTTTTACCGAGACTTTTTTTTTTTTTTTACACACCTCCGGATAAAAGTCTACGCGAACATGTTGCTTCGGACCCGTATCTACATGTCTCGGACATGTTTCTTCGGACTCAAAGCTACATGTCTCGGAATCGTAACTACATGTCTCGGACATGTAGCTTCGGACTCGTAACTACATGTCTCGGACATGTATATTCGAACTTGTAGCTACATGTCTAGGACATGTATATTCGAACTTGTAGCTACATGTACCTTCGAACTCGTAGCTACATGTCCAGGACATGTATATTCGAACTTGTAGCTACATGTCTAGGACATGTATATTCGAACTTGTAGCTACATGTACCTTCGAACTCGTAACTACATGTCTCGGACATGTAGCTTCGAACTTGTATATACATGTACCTTCGAACTCGTAACTACACGTCTCGGACATGTATCTTCGGACTCGTAGCTACATGTCTAGGACATGTAGCTTCGAACTTGTAGCTACATGTCTCGGACATGTTGCTTCGAACTCGTAACTACATGTCTCGGGCATGTAGCTTCGAACTTTTAGCTACATGTATCTTCGAACTCGTAGCTACATGTCTCGGACATGTTGCTTCGAATTCGTAACTACATGTCTCGGACGTGTAACCTTCGGACGGAAGTCGTGACCAGCTTCATGTTTTATCGGGGGGTCTTTTACGTCTTTTCGTTCAGCCTCGACGGCTCGCTCGCGCGCCAGACGGATACCGTCGACTATCGCGTTTGGTACAGGAGTCAAGTGTTCGAATACCCTTGGCTTTTTTTTTTTTTTTTTTTTTTTTTTTTTTTGTGGATTGTTTTATGGGTGAGCCGATCCCGGCGGTACTGCAATACCGGGCCGACTCGCGGCAGAAGTGGAGCAAGCTCCTAGCATTCCGCCATGTTCCAAAAATCAGTTTAATATACTGATTGCTCAATGAGCAAAGTACCAGATATTAAGCTGATAAGAACAGATTTTAAGATGTTTATTAGACAGATATAAAAATACATTTAAAAGAGGTACATTACAGCAAATATATATAGCCGTTGGCGACGCAGCGCCGGCATGACAGATGTAAAGTTGAAACAAAAAAAAAGAACATAGTCAATATTAGAAACCCTACCTCATCGGCAGGGTGCATAAGCTTAGTCTAATATAGCGTTAATCGCTAAAAGTAAATATAAACTAAGGAGCCTAGCTCCGGATAGGACCTAACACTACGAGGTTACCCCGATCTAAATGTAAGACGAGACTTCAGCTCGTCAAGAGGTGGCGGGTGGATGGTGTCACGCGGACCGCCGGGTGAAAACCCGCTCGGTCACGACTGACTGAGACTTGCCGCTACTAGAGGGCGAGCTATTTACAGTGTCCGGGAATCGAACCTGGGATGGCTAAGTGAGAGCTCGGCACACCCGACTCAAAGGTTGCCACAAACCACAGAGTCGGGTGGTCGGGCTGGTGTCTGGCGGGTCGGGGATCGAACCCCTATTCACCCAGAGCTGATCAGGGCACGGGAACCAGACCGGCGAGAACCGCCGATCCGGACCACGGCGAGGCTAGGATGGTATGTAGGCCTAGTGAGGCCGGCTAACAGAGCGGGAGATGGCCCCGCAATAAGAGTAATTATAGGAGAGCCGTGCTTGGTTAGCACAGGTCTCTGGACCTGAGTAGCCGGGATTTGAACCCGGACTGTTTACAAAACTAGATATCCTAGTAGTATGATTAGACTGAGCGAGTCCTCGGGGGAAATGCCCGAAACAGACTGAACTGGGACATGAACCCAGGACTCGAGGCTGGAGTAACCTCTTATAACTAACAGGCAATGGAGATAGCTCCAGTTACTTAAGTAACTCAGCTTAACCTACCTGTCAGTTACGTTAACTGCGAGATGACCCCCCTCTGGTTCCTGGGGGTTACAAGAGGGGAAGAGGGGTGGATAGCAAGAGGTGTAGCCCGCCCTCCCAGGCCACGCCTCTGATAGCCAGGCCGGGGAGGGGAGGAGTCTCCTCTGTTCTCTACTGGTTGGGCGAGTGTAGTGGTAGGGGAGGGGCCGCGCTCAGACGGGAGGAGACAGCGCAATGGCGCTACACTGTTGCAACATCTAACCTACAGAGGACGGGCGCTGATGCCAGATTGACTAGGAGAGGCGGCGGCGGTCGTGGCGGCGCGGTTTGACACGTGTGTAGGCCTGTATTTAGCCGTGATAGACACGTCTATTGAATCTAATAGTTATTAACACAATATATAATTAATAAAAAGAGTTTGTAGGGCCGAGAGAGGCTATTGTTGCCGGTTATTGCGGCGTGTCTTCGCCCGATTCCGGCATTTGCAGAAGGGGAGGGGAAACCGCTAAAAACCCGCCCCCGAAATCGTTGCCAGCCTCGACCGTCGCCACAATCGTTGAGTAATAATTGGTGGTGTAATGTAACGGGGAACTGAATTATGGCCTAGTTGAGACGTCTGAGGCGACTTGTAGGGGTTACCCGGGGTGTCGGGTGATTAATACTACCCACCCCCGGCCTCGGCCATGACCCGTGACATGACTGGATTCTACGCAGGGGATCGGTGACAAGAGCCGACCCTGCCCTAGGTGAAGAGCGCTAGGCCCGCCTAATGTTTATTTTGAGTAAAAAAAAACAGTTGGGTGATATTATTAATTAATTAATTAATTAATTAAGCTGGTTGAACTGAGACTAGTTAATAAGATTAGTGTTACAAAGTTATTTAGGGCCTAGGTTCGATGGATAAGATACCAAGATTACAGTGTTTAGATTAGATTAGGAAAAAAGGAGATATGTTATTGTCACGGGTCATGTTGGAGGGAGGGGGGTGGTACACATTTAGCAACAATAAACTCACCCAGTGTACTTGTAATAATAATAATAATTCCCCCTTGGACCACCAGGCCCCCTAGTGCACACTAGTGCAACCAAGATCTAAACTAAGTACCTCAGCTTAGGACTAGACATGAAATGGGTGGTAGTAATAAATACAGGCGGAGGGATATTTTAAATGTGGAGGGACCGAAAAGTTTGAAATGGACCGGGTTTGTACAACAGATTTGAAACGTTAGTACATGACCGTCTAACGGTTGCAATAAAAACTTATAAAATTGAAATGTCAGAGTTTACATTTAACCAACGGCGACTAGGGCCGGCAAGACGACTTACAAACTTGAGACCTGACGTATGTTAAACACGTAGGTGGCTACCACCGGCAAGTCTAGTAGCTAAGGTAACTCACAGGGGGGAGAGATGTTAAGGGGGGGAAGCTCATTACACGTCGCAGCGTGTTAGGCCTAATTGAATTAGAAAAAAATAAAAAATAATAGTAATAATAATACAAAAAAATAATTAAACAAAAAATAATCAATAATTACTATCATCATAATTGTCTTGTCAGGTAAAAAAGGGGACACCTAGAGTCCACACTAGGAGTGTTCGTCAGTGCACCGACATTTCGGCGTATCAACAGTCCAGAAACATACATCGGCACACGAAACGACACGAGTCACCCGGAGTGACCGCGACACGAAAGCACGCGACTATCGGTGCGGCCCGGTGTCTCCGAGCGTCCTAAGCTGGTGGCTCGTTCCCCCGAGCGTCTTCGAGAGGTCCGCGACCCCTCGCGGCCCGCCCTCTTGCACGGGGCCTGCCGCGGCCTCGCCCACGACCTCTGCCACGCCCCCTCACCCCTGGTAGGGCCTCTTCTCGGGGAGGGAGCGGGACTTCCACGGGGACGACGACTTCTACGCGCTCGATGTCAGCAGCCTCGACCACCGCACCGGCCTGATATTGACGGTGGCCGGTCACGTGCTCCACGTAAATGTCTCGGCTCCATCGGATGGTGTCCGAGACCATGAGACGTCGCATGATCTTGGCGTACTTCCATCGTACGCGCAGCTGTCGAAGGACCGGTTCGTTCCTGGGATCCCAGGCGCCCAGAGCGCCCACGATGAAGGCGTCCAGGAACACTGTGTACCCCAGGGCTTCCAGTTGGCCTACTATCCCCGCGTACTTGATCTTCTTGAGGTCGCGGGCGGTATCCAGGGCCGCACGACGGTTCTCGAAGGGAATCGTCACGTCCACGATGGTGACTCGCCGGTTCTCCTCGCACAGGACCACCAAGTCTGGGCGAAGCGGCGAGGTGGTGTGTGGTACCTGGCGGTTCACGCGGATCTCCATCATCTCATCACGCGGGACCGCCCGTACCAATCGTTGCAGCACAGCGTTGTGACGAGCCTGCCATGCTCCGGAATGTTGCATGCAGTGGTTCACAACGTGTGCCAGTGTCTCATTCGGGTGTGGGCACCGCCGACACTTCTTGTCGTTGGCCGGCCTCGGCGCCCTGGTTCGTCGGGCGCCGTTTAGGGGGACCACGTTGAGGCGGGCTCTGTGGATAAACCTCCACTCAGCAAACCTGGTGTACTTCCCCGTCCTGAGGAAGTGGTTGCTGGAGTCCCATAGTGTGGTGGCCTCGTACGTCTTCCCCTGATCCGGCTTCTGGACGAGGCGTCGACGGTACCTCGACCGGACAGCCGCGGAAAGCCTTCTCGACGCCAGCTGCCGGTCCGTCTCTCCTATCTGCACAGTCTCCATGATGGCACCTGGGGTGGGGATGACGAGGCTGAACTCGTTGAGGACCTCGCTGAACCTCCACTGGACCCCGCAGGTTGTAGCCAGGCGCCGCCCGGCCTTCCGCACCACGGTCCAGTGGGATTCCAGGGCGCCACCGTCGCCGCCAAGATCTTCTCCCAGCTCCCCGCTGAGATAGCGGGCGACGAGATGTCCGTCGGCGTCCATGTCGCGGCTCCTCCTCCGCACCACCGCCCAGAGCGTATTCCGGGCCAACTCCCGGACACGGGGGTCCTTGCAGGACAAGAGGCGAAAGCCGTGAGCCACGGTGGCGACGTCAGACTGATCTCCAAGGGGAGCAGGCCCGCCCCCCCTTCATGCTGCGCCATGTACACTACCTCAGCGCTCGCACGCTGAGGTAGGAACATCCACCGTTTGACTAACTTCTTACACCTCCGGTCAAACTGCTTCAGGAACATCTTCCTCACGCGACCCCCTCGCAGAATAAATTGCAGCCTCGACGTTAGGAACGTAGAGACCGCGTCAATCTTCTGCCAGGGGGCTAGAAGACTCCCGTCAATGACATCGAGGTCACGTACCATGATGCCGAGCTCCTCTTCAGGTGACTGGGCCACCTTATATCCAGTTGGCACCCCCAGATGTTTATAGGCCTCGCCTGCTCTTAATGAGACCATCTGTGCCCCCTGGATACGGAAGAGGGTTTCTCGCACCACACCCTGCTGGTCCGCGGCGCAGTTTAGGTGGAGGGACGCGCATTTCCTCGGTTTGAAGCGCAGTCCCGCCCACTGAGCCGCCTGGCCGATCCGGTCTAAAAGGATCTGCAGACCGCCAGGGCTCCTGCCGATAAGGACTATATCGTCCGCGTAGGCCAGCAGTGCGTGGTGTTGACCATAAATACGCACCCCGTGGAGTCTCTCCGCTCTGGTGACGCTCCTTATCAGGGCCTCCATGCTCAGGTTGAACAAGATAGGGCTGAGGGGGCACCCCTGCCGGACACCGGCACGAATTGGTATATCGGGGGTGTACCCCTCCCCAGTCCGGATCCTTGTTGAACCCCGGAATACAGGTCCCGCACGATGTCCCTCAGGTGGGCGGGGACTTCCATCTCCTCCAGCGTGTGGGAGATGTAGGCGTGCGGGACGGAGCCGAACGCGTTGGCCAGGTCCAACCAGGCGACCGTCAGCTCCTTCTTGGTCCTCCTCGCCTCATCTATCATGGCCTGCAACACAAAGTTATGCTCCAAGCAACCTTCGAATTGCATGAAGCCCTTCTGCTGCGGCGATATCCTGCCCGTAGCAGCCGCCCAGCGCCCCAACCGGTCGGCCCAAACTCCGAGATAAAGTTTGGACACCGTGTCGCTCAGAGCGATCGGACGCCAATTGTCGGGGTCGTCACGCTGCCCACCTTTGTGGATGAGCACCGTGTTCGACCTCTTCCATGACGCCGGTACGCGAGCGTAGGGCTGGATGGCTGAATACAGGGCAGCGAGTATGAGGCAGCCCGGGTCTCTTTTCTTGATGACACCATAAGT
>JBCFYV010005964.1:0-43961 GCA_039000515.1 Timema cristinae | reverse complement strand
AAAAAAAATGAGGAATCGAACTAGGTCCCAAAAGTTATAGACATCATAATAACGTTTAAGAAACAAATAAATTCACAAAAAATAACTAAAATAACCAATGGATAATATGTTATCAAATCTCTCTTTTTTTTTTTGTCTATTCTGGAAATAATATTAAACCCATTTTTAAATAGGATCGGGACCCTTAAATTATATAAATTTAACTCAGCGTCTTAAAAAAGTAAAGTAAAAATCTTTTAGATTTAATTTGTTATTTGAACTACATGTGCGGAATATAATAAATAATCATTAATAAATTCATGATTATCTATTCACAGTAAATTAAGATTCTGAAAAGGTGGAGACCTGTTTTATATTACCATGTAAAACCAATAAATATGGGTATTACTGCTGTGAAAATAATGTGTAGCATGATTAAATATTTAACAGCTAAGAAAAAGCCAGCCCATATAATAATGAGACCAAACAAATTAATTAACTAAGTATGTAACGAATAATTGATTTTTTAAGAAGGGAACAAAAAAAATAAAATTAATTTAATAGATCAAACCTTTTGAACATCGCAAAAAGACAAAACCCCTCCCTCATCACTTCTTCCCTACAGGTAAGAAATATTTTTAGGACTTAAGGCTTTCTCTAAAACCCGGGGCCTCGGGCGTAGCCTGGGCAAACTATTCAGCAGTCATGTAGGAGGTCTAGCATACCGCTTGGGCTTAGTGAGAGAGTTGCTCCCTTTAAACAAATTAAACGGGGTGTACATGCACTTGTGAACCAAATATTTTTCTGCTTACTTACATCATACGTGTGATTAAACAAAAAGTTAAATAAGGAGTTTTATCAGGCACAATACTCCTCCCAGTTCTGTTTAGCACAAATGTGGCTGTGTTAACCGCTTCAGCTCATGAATTTTTATTCAAGTTTTTAGCCATTAGAAATGGATCTTAAAATGCTTCCAATTGTGCGATTATCCCTCTCCACCTTTCCATTTTCTCAGGGGTAATACCGGTTCACACATGTCTGGTGTCGAATGCCTTTTTCATCAAATACCCCCGCAGTTCTCTCTTTTCAAACTCTGTTTCCATTATCTTTTTCGTACTATTTTCACTCGGTACCGTGTCTTGTTCAGCTAGGGTTAAAAACTGTTTCACATCGTGTACCACTTCACTTTTTTAAATTTTTATAAAATACACATGTCTATATCCAGAATAATCGTCCTTTAATTTGTAAAAATAGTTTGATCCACCGAGCGATGGAACTTCCATTGGTCCACACACATCCATGTGTACCAGTTCACAAGGGTTTGAGTTGTTGACGTTTCACTCCGCTTAAATGGAATTTTTTGCATTTTCCTTTCAGACAACTTTCACAACTTTCTCATCTGCTTCATACATTATATTATTTTTGTCCAATATCTTCTTCACATATTCCATATTCTAATGACCTAGACGTTCATGCCACTTGGTTAGACTGTTTTTCTTACATAACCTATAGCAGCATGTCCATATGAACTGAAATGCATAATGAATATCTTGTTATGCCTATGGTCCCAATGGCAGACTCTTGGCCATCTTTCATTATTTACACAACTCACTGTCAAAGGTCTATGATAGCCTCTGTCCATGACACTCCCACGAAAATAAGTTCACCATCATTTAGGAAAACACAATACATTGTTCAATGTTGTTTGAATCCATTTCAGTAGTATGCTGGGGGATTTTTTCCTCGAAATTATTCAATTTACGTAAGCTATGCTAATTACGTTTTAATACTTTCAATGACGTAGTCGTGTAAATACGTTTTCAATGACTATTCAGGTATAGAAACCATCGTGATTAGCATTTTGTCAGGAATTTTTCTCCCATTGTGCTGTTTTTCCTCTATTTCATCAATTTTAGCGATAAAGGTAAAATGTCTTCTCTTCACACTTAAGTGAAAAAAAATTCTGTTTGCTCCTAGGTGGGCAGACTGAGTATCCAGCAGACTTCCTCACAATACCGCCATCAGTTTTGTCCACCATTTCCCGCTGATGTAGTGTTAATTTATGTGCACTATAACCTTTTCGTTCAATGTGTAACCGATGACTTCCTTGAGCTTTCGTCCTTTGAGATCCAATCGGCGTAATTTGCAGCTGTTTGTCTCCGGTTTTGGTTCATTCCCATCGACCAAGCCATATAACCCCATAGCTTTTGTAGTATACTTTTTGGACTTGGAAATTTCCACACATCCAATTTACCCTTCCTTCAAGCTTCGCACCCGTGTTTTAAATATATTTTATTCCTACTTTGTAACAGATTTTTTTTATCTTTTTAAATATAAAGACGCTATCCGAATGACCTTGAACAACCACAAACAACACCGCCGCGTTTTTTACCACAAAACTACTTTACCAATCCACCATAATAATTCAATCCGCGGTGACCGGGGCCCATAACCTGTTACAGTTAAATATACAGAGGTTTCATGGAATATAATAATCACTATAATTTAGTGTACTGTATAAAAGGATTAGTATTTTAATTGATAAAGTTACAAGTTAATAACAAGCTACAGGTGTACGCACATGTTTATACAAAAACAGGAAGTGGAAACATCATGAGTCAAAGTATGCAAGTAATAGGCCTAACACACTAAAAGGAGCGGAAACATTTGGAACTAATAATCCAAATATGAACTAAGTTTGTTATTCACACAGTAATCACATCTTTAAATATAGATTGTAATTCATTCTTTTGCATAGTTAATTAAGAAATATCTTAGTCCCCATTCTGAATTCTATCCAGATGCACATTCCTTATTTTCCCCTGAAAATGATACCAATGGTCTAACACTAGATTCCTGGGTGACAAAACTTGTTTTAAAATATGCAATTCTTATGCAGGGAAATTCTAGTTTAAGTTGTAACCAATCGTTTAAATGTGTCCGTTCGTTTTTTTTTATCTAATCTGTGTCCATGCATATAAACCTGTGTAACATTGAGATCATAATTAGTTAACAGCGTGTACTGTTAAATTTAAAACCCGTTTAATTTTTTATAAACCTATGTACTCGACAGGTTATGGGCCCACTCTTGTGATTATGATTTTAGACGGTAAACCTATAATTACAAGGTGCACGTAAAACGCGTGAGCTCTACATGTTGCTTGTTGTTTGTGCCACAGTTACCAATCCCCCATCACCATAATGTTTTAGAAAAGACAAAACGTACAGAATTCCGCTTTTTTTTCGACAGCACACTAATTTTTGACAACCTGGAAGTTTCGGATAGAAACTCTTCTAGATGAAGTCATCTGTTGCCTTTATTCAAGGTGGCTTAATCGGACATGGTGAAATGGTGTCTAGTGGATAATGTTAAATTAAGGCGGAAAGGAAAAAAGAGCTGGACAAGCTTCGGAAGCAGATCGCAATGCGTAAGTTCACAGATATAATACGAATCTCGGACTTTAGCCATCCACTTGGATTGTGTAAGGATAAGAACACCTTCTATGATATATGGGCAGAGTGCTTTAATAATGACTTACGTATCGAAAAAGGTATTGCTAATCAGCTTCTACTACACAAAACCTTGTTGATGAGAAATATTGATCCCCTCAATAGAGACCCATTGAATTGCATTTAATTAGGTTTGATCGTACTATTCGGGAAATTGAAATATGTCGGGAGCTAACCTCGAAGAATTAGATGTTGTCTGCCATCTTCTCTGATATTCCATCCATCTGAATATCAAGTAATTGTCATCGCCATAGAGACGATTACTGCTGATAATTCAACCTGGCATTCGTAAAAATGCGCCTACTTGAAAATCAGAGCAAACGCCAACAGAAAGTATCGAGGAAGCAGCCAATCATTCTCTATGCGATACTGAATTGGAAGGCTAGAAAATTTGAAAATCTTCGCAGGCCCGGAATGTTTGTCCCAATTGTAAACAAAGCATTTTAAAGCAGTTACTGGAATAAGTGTTTTTTCTAATCAATAGCTGGTCATTTTCGTTCGGATTGACCAAAATTGAAAAGGCAAGGAAGCAGCAGAATAATTCAAATACGTAAAGAAAAACGTTGTTGACGCTAGTGATGATAAAATTAGAGTTTTGACTGTGTTAACGTAGTGGCTTGTTGTGATGCGACTGTGTGGTTGCTTTGACTCTGGCGCCACTGAACATATGATCAGTGATAAAAATATTAGTGTGTCCTCAAATAAGAGACGCCTATCAAAGTCCTATCCAATAATAAAAATTGGCTAAATCAGATCGATGTTGTGTGCTGAAAAGATCGGAGATATACTCGCTTGGACACACAAAGGTAATCAAAACTTATTCAAAATTTCCAACTTACTTATTGACCCTGGATTACAATTTTAAATTTACTCTCAGTTTAGTAAAATGGACGCTAATGGGCATAAAGTTGTGCTGAAAAGGGAAACGCTACTATTTTTGAAAGGCAATATTTTGTGTTGGCTGCTGCCCATACGAGTGGTAAAAGTGTATACAATGACTCCTTTCCACCTCGTAAAAAGCATGGGTGCTGGTGTGCTAGTTCATGTAGCATCATCTGGATTTTGTGGCACAAGAGGTTTGGGTCACATGGCAAAGCCGGTTTAGTTCACTTAAGTAAAATGTGAATGGAATAAGGTTGATACAAGGTCAATCTCAGATTTATGTGACTCTTGCATACAGGCTAAACAACGCGGTCTCCTCACACAAACCACGCATTAGAGCTAAGACGCCTTTGGAGATCATAACACCAGTGATCTTGTAGGGCCTAATAAGCCCTATCATATGATCAAAAGAGTTATATGCTTACCCTGATTGAATAAATGACTATAGACACTTTACAGTCATTTACACTATAAAGGCAAAGTCCCTGTAAGTAGTTTGCATACTTCAAACAATTGGAAGCTATTGCAACAGCTCACTGTTAAACCGTAAAGATTAAGTCGCTTTAGTCAGATATTGGCGGTGAATGTTGTGTCATAGGAAATGCTAGATTATTTAAAAAAGAAAGGTATCCCGTCCAGAGTTTACGATCAGGCATAGCAGACAGCAGAACGATGCCCGCAGAAAGAATGGGACGTAGCATCATGGATAAAACACTCTGGTTTACTCCTTCAATCTTCACTTGATATGTCACTCTGGACGGATGCCTGTTATGACTGCGTTTACCTAATAAACAGATCGCCTACTAAAGCTCTTGAAAACAAGGTTCCAGCAGAACCTGTGGTATGGTGTAAAGCCTGATCTGGTTAAAAACTGAGGGTTTTTGGCTGTGTAGCATATCTGTCGATTACCTAAATCACGTTTCTAAAAAGTAAGCTCGACAGCCGCTCGAAAAAGTGCTACTTTATTTTGGTTACTGCCCGAATGGTACAGGCTGTGGTTTCCCACAAGACCGAAAAATCAAACTGGGCATGGCTATAATTTACGATGAACTCTTGGTTCAATAACCATGGTGTTGCTAGTTCAACACCGTGTATCGAGCTATTGAGGTCATCAGTTCGACTTCCGAATTGAAGCTTTTATTGAGAAATTGAAGGAGGAGCCCGTCTTCAGAGGAGAACCGAGGCAATTTCTGACGAAGAAGAGAATGCCTGTTTGAGGACTTGAACCTATTTGAAGGAGCACGAGACTCGCACTTGACCAGCGAATCTAAAAGATTATAACACACTGGGCACTTGGTGCTGAGTCAATTATGAACGACACTTTCCAGAACTTCTCGATACATCCATAGTAGAAAAGATGCCCAGCATTGATGCTGCAGTTGAGGAAGAGATACCTCATGAAGAAAATGAGACTTGGAACCTTACTGAGCTCCATCCCATTAAACGAGCTATCAACTGCAATGGGTCTTTCAAGATAATCAGGAGAAAATGGAACAGCTTGACAGGTTACAAGGCGAGGTTGGATGGGTGAAGGGCTAGCCCAGAGGTAAAGGGTTTGACTACAATGAAACGTACTCACCGACCGTAGCCCATTTAAACCTCTGTCAAACCCTCTTGCAATTATAAACAAAGAAGGTTTAATCGCCTTCGCCTTCCAGTTGGATGTGAAAAATGCATACCTACGATGGGGGAGAGGTATATATGAAGCCAAGCCACCTGGCTTCGTAACAAGACAGCACCTTGTTTATAAGTTACTACAAGACCCTCTATGGATTGAAGCAGGCACCACGGGATTGGAATGCTAACTTGACAAATTTGTGAATCTCTGGATTTAAGCAAGTCTGAAAACGAAAAATGTATATACTTTCGACTTCAAGCAACACATAAAAACTTACTTTTGGTTTACGTAGATGACATAATTTTTGGGGGAAACAATCGCAAAGTTGAATGACATCAAAACATATCTATGTCAGAATTCGAGATGAATGATCTTGGAGGTTTGTGCACAACTATCTTATGTATAAAAATTGATCAGAAAAGTGATGGCATGTGTTAGCCAAACAGCCTACTTGAAGAAAGTTCTCAAGAAATTTGGTTATGAAACAATGCAAACAGGTCAAGACAACCGATGGAATACAAAAGCCACCTGATATAACTACAACAGATGCATAATAAAAAAAAACGTAACCGTGAGCTTGTTGGTAGATTGATCCAGTATACTCTACACATCGTCGCCCTGATCTGAGCTTCTACATTGAATTTCTACAGCAGTACAGAGGCAATGCAAAAGAAGCTCACAGGATTGGACTTAAACTAATACGATACGAAACATTCAAAAAACACTAGAAGTTGGTCTCTTATTTTCCGAAGAACTGTGATGCGCCTACGGCCTACGTTGTTGTGACTGGGCAATTTACTGCAATGATCGTAAAATCTACACTGGGTACGTTTTTCAAGTTTATGTGCCAATGTGGTTGACTACAACGTAAGCAGATTACAATCGCCCTGAGCTCGACGGAGTCAGAGTTTGTCTCCCTGTCAACCGCCCATCCGACCTACTTGGTTTAGAGAATGATCCAGGACTGGGATCACTCTAGAACCCACAAGGTTTACAAGGACAACCAGTCCTGCATAAGATGTTTTGATAAATGGGAAACTCGAAGACTAAAGCATATTGATGTCCAAATACAACTTTGGTCGTGATTTGTATTTAAGAAGTGGTGTTATTTGATGTGATTTATTTGAGACAAATGAACAATGTGCTGACATTCCTGACAAAGATTTGGTTGGTGAAAACAAAGTTTGAGTACTGTTTGTAATATATAAGTTTTAATCAAATGCTGATTCACTAAGTCTATTTGTATGTATTTAAGGGTACATGTAGGACTTTTGCCCTAAATTTTTGTGTTTGTTGAATTGAGGAGGAGTGTTAAAATATGCAAATTCTATGCAGTGGATATTCTAGTTTAGAGGTTGGATACCATCATTAAATGTTGTCGTTCGTTTTTTAAATCTAATCTGTGTCCAATGCATATAAACCTGGTGTAACAGTTGAGTCCATGTTCTTAGTTACCAACAGCGTGTACTGTTAATTCTAAAACCCTTAATTTTTCATAAACTTGTGTACTTCCTGACAAAAACTGAGATGCAACTGTTGTATTTTAATTATCAAAGATGAAATCAGAATTTTTCCTTATTCTAAATGCCATACTTAAAGGGTTCACTTGACTTTAAAAATCCAAAAGGAAGAAGAGAAGGCTAAAACAAATTTAAATTGCATTCCAGACTTTTCAGCAAACACCAGATGCTTTAGCACCATCATTTTTTTCTTTTCATGGGCAACCTGTTCATGATGGGTCACAGCTTTCCAGTGATTGCCAAAGAGCTCGTACATCACTCTCTTTTCTCTGCTAACCACCATATAATATCACTCAGTTTTTTAAAAAATCTCCTAGAACTTCTGTTTTTTCTCCTTAACAAGAAGTATTTTAGCAGAGCTATGGTATAAGCTAAAATATTCCTAAACAATGAACAAATGTTTTAATATATTAAACTTCATCACACGCATCCAACTCAGCTAACTGCAAGCGGTGCGCAACACAGTTAATGTTATCAGTTTATGAAAAATAGTTTTCATTTGCACAGAAATACGATGTTTTACCCCCCAACCATATATTGCAACATAATCATACCCAAGCCTATAATGTAACACTTGTTTCGGTATTCATTGGGGCCTATAATTTTATCTAGATAATCAGTTATGGTTGAGAAATAACCGGCAAGAAGTATAATTTGGTAGCACTTTAAATTCTGATATGTCCTATTTGAGGAGGGAGCTGAATTATACATCACACGAGTCCTCTCCTATCGGACATTTTACACACAAACAGCCCAACTGAAAAATCTTGAATTATATCTATGAAATCCTGAATTTAAACCTCTCAAAAGTTTATCTTCCGACACTTTACATACAACAGCTAAAATGCAAATCCTGATTTTAATCCTCCTTTAAAATAGGAATTTTATCTCCGAAAATCCTGAATTGTACTACTCAGAAGAGTCTCTCCTTCCGAACCTTTACTCACAAACAGCAAAAAGAAAATCCGTATTTGTATCTATAACAAGAGGACATAAGTTTTTATTCTTGTGGCTTTTAAAGTAAAAGTAAAGTAGAGACTTATTCTATACTTATAAAATAACATGTCCTGACTGACTGACTGACTGACCTGAGTCATCAATCGCCGATGCGCAAACTACAATGGCTACAAGCATGAATTCGGACTGTATATTCATATTGTTTATGTAGGCACCCACTAAGAAAGGATTTTAGAAAATTCCCCCCCAAAGGGTCAAAATAGGGTGATAATATGAATGATAATATGTAAGAAAGTCCGTCATTTTGACAGTTACAAAAACAAAAATTTTGTATTCGGTTAATTGACGTAAAAACATATAAATACGTTTTTTCAGGAATTTTGGAAATTTTATTTAATAAGGGATGACAAAGGGGGTGAAAGTTTGTATCGTACTGTCTGACTGACTGATTCATCATACGCGAGCGCAAAACACATCAATGCTACAAAGCATGAAAAACGGACTGGTAATAATTCATTTTGTTATGTAGGCACCCACTAAGAAAGGATTTTAGAAAATTCCACCCCAAAGGGGTCAAAATATGGGATGATAATATGTATGATTATATGTATGAAAGTCCGTCATTTTGAAAGTTACATTAAACAAAAATTTTGTATTTCGCTAAATGACGTAAAACAAATAAATACGTGTTTCAGAAATTTGGGAAATTTTTTTAATAAGGGATAAAAAGTGGGTGAAAGTATGTATCGTGACTTGCATTATTTTTGATCTTGAGGTCAAAGTTATGGTCATCCAACGTAACGTAATATTTTAGAAATTAATCTGTAAATACATATGTTAAAATTTCCGTATTTGTATATAACACAATCCAACTTCCCCACGCAAGTCAAAGCCGCGGGCTACAGCTATTAGATAATTACTTTAATTTGTCATAAGTATGGTGCGATTTAACTATTTTTTTTATTCCTAAGCTTTGAAAAGTAGGCTTTTGAGGTATAAGTTTATTTTCGATATTGGCAAGGATGTGATAACTTTTATAGTGCCTATAAATGTGTATTTCCCTGTTTTAGTGCCTATTTACAAATGGGCAGCCTTAAAGAGCCTTATTCTATCTATCTCTTCCTCTAACCCTCATTTTATCTTTCTAAATACATGCGGCTGCCCCCTCCCCTCTCCTCCTCTTCACTACTTAGGTTACTCCGATGTGGATACTCGTGATAGTAGAAAAACCCATTTGTCCATGCGGTCTGAAGGTTCAGACTAGTGATGGCATAATCGATTGATTTTAAGAATCGAATAAACATTCGATTCTTTGAAAAAATAATCGATGATTTTGAGAAGTAGTCGGTAATAATCCGAATGTTTACTACTTTAAAAGTAGTATACTAGTTTCTGCGGTTTGCGCTTTGTGCTACTATTCTCTTCACCCTGTGTCGGATCTCTTCCAAAACCTCATTCCTTTGCGTGCAGCTTATCAACTAATTTCTTTACAGCATTTAGTTCCTTGTTCCATGTCAAAGACTAAATCGGCCACAACAAAAAATATAAACAGTGAAGATGAACTTCATGAGTCACATAAATAGCTCGCAATTAATATAAATACTTTGCGTACATTAATAATTAAATCAAGAACATACGTTTTCCCTTTGTGTTTAAAAGAATTAAAATAATTTACTCCTTTAATAGTTCCTTAAACATTAACGAGATATATAAGCTTACAACTTATTTATATCTCGGGTAAGTGAAAAAAATACTTTCGATTTGAATAAATGAATCAATTATATTCCCTCCTGAAAAGCTTCACATAGAATCAATAACAAATTCACTAAATACTTCGACAAAACGATGACGTAAGTTGCTTGATAATGATAATTTTTTGATTTTAAGAATGTAAAATTAATTTCAGTGAATAAAATAATAGTACGGTCGGATATTACGACCGGGCAATGTTTTATTAAATACATAAAAAGTATATACTCATCTACATTAATAAATGTAGGTCAACGTTAAAAAAAATTTATCTCACAACCATTCGTGCTATATGCGTTTATTTTAGTTAGGAAGGTAAAAACTTAAGGAAATGGTAATAAGAACAATCCACGTAGGAATAGAAGCAAAAATCGAATCATTTTTGTAATTTTTCCATTCGAATTATTATTGTCTGTTATTCGTTTGTAAACTGTAAAACCACTTAAACTTTGTATTAAATAATCCTTATAAACAATTCGAAAAGCGTAATGTCCGATTATTGTGTAGCCAATTGAGGACTATTTATTGAAATGAACCATAATAGAAATGTAAGACCTGTATAGAGATAGCCTGGAAGCTTCAAATCATAAGGTCTATTTTCCTCAGCAATTCTTGCAAAGGAGTGGTAAGAGCATGGAATCGTCCAGAGCACGCGCGTCAAGTCAGCTACTGTGTTTTCATTCGAATAATTTTTTTAATTAGAATGATTTTGAGAATCATTATTCAGAATAAATCAAATGAATCATTCAATTCATCCGATTCTTCCCATCACTAGTTCAGGAATTGGTCAGTCCAGCAACAAAGAATTTTTAAAGGCGCACAACAGTGTCAGTTCATTCAGATATTTTGTGTATTTACGGCTGTGTATTAGAGGTCATATCTGTTCATTAAGATATTTCTTTGTATTGGACTCAGTGTACAATAATTATTATTATTATAATAAATATTGCTAAGCACCTCGTCTTACTACCCGTTCGGTTATACTGCACTTAGCTAATGGTAATGGTGAAGGGTGATTGTGAGATGGGAATAAGGACCTACATTAACGTGGAATCCGAACCACGGTGGCGACCTGGCATTCCACAACATTCACAAAATGTCTTTGTCATAGGTGTGTACAATATTGAACTAGTAGAAAATGCCTAAAGAGAAAACGTGTAAAACTGTAATTATCAAACATGGGATTGTGGAGATAGGAATTTTCACAACGGACGGCAAAATAAATTTTTTTTTTTGTCAGCCATGTTCCAAGAGGTAAGTTATTTTTACCAAAAGGGAAATGAAATTATTAATTTTTGAAAGTCAAGGTTTTTTTATTAAATATATTGTTCTACTTTTAAAAAAGTAAATCACGATTGATTTGCATTATTCAAACTAGTTTCATTTCTATTGAAGGATTTCAACGACAAAGTGGAAAAAATTAACCAAATCGTTAACTAGCGAGATCGAAAAAAAAAGCAATCTAAGTATCTCTTGTTAGGTGATGGCTTTGTTAATTTGTAAAATCCACATATATTACTGGGTGAAAATTTGTTCCATTTTTTAATATTTAGGTAAAAATGCGAGAAGAAATATCACCAATAACTACACAAAAATACTGCAATACATATGAAGAATTCCCGGAAAGAAACAGAATCTCAAAAATTTAACATACCGATAAAACCCCAAGAGAAATTTTCTGCTGTCTTATGCTCTGCGATGGTAGCTGCAAATATTCCCTGAATGAAGCTGAAAAATCCAGAATCCTAAAAACTTTCTCAACAAATATACCGGTACATGAAGATACCAGAACGAAATCACTCTGAGGAAAACCCTACATGCATTCAACTATTTATCCGTAAGTTTTTGCAATACAGATTTTTTCTTTTCTGACATTAAAAAATATTAAAACGAATTGTAAAGATTTAAACTATTTTAAAGTAAACATCATTATTATTTTCGTTTAAGAGACCAGTTTTGAAAAAATCCAGGGGAGAAGATATTGGAGAGAATCATACTCTGGACTTCTGTTGATGAACCACTTACTGATGTGGCAAATATGAAGCAAATGTTGTAGGAAAACTAGACTCTACGGGTCCTGGGAAACCTCACTTGGTTGATCAAAATTATTGAGGCAAACCAACAGCTCGACGAATGCCATAGTTGTCGTGATGCTTGCGTAAGTATATAATGTATTGCACAAGAAATACTAGATGTAAATTTAATGATTCGCATTGTTAGTCCCTGTAAAAATTATAATTATAAAATAAGTTAAATTTATTTATGTTAGGTTCCTGTGTTCTATCAGAAAACAACACGAAAGGTTTTTGGTGTTGCTGACAGACCAGCGCGGTACATAGTTGAAAGCGCTGCGATCTTCAAAGAATAATACGAGGCACGTCCAGAAATAAGAGTACTTCGAATTTTTATTATAAAAATAAAAATGTATTTAAAACAAAAATTACAGGATTTTTAGTTGGTATGATGTCCATTATTTTTCCACGTAGTAGCCTTCCCGTTCTCTGCATGCTGTGAGGCCGATGGCACAAGATTTTTGATGCCTCAACAAAGAAATCTCCCCCATCTCCTATCTTCCAGTTCAGGACCTCTTGTTTCACCACCTCCTCCGTCATTTGAAAATTTTTTTCCGCCCATGTAGCTTGAGGGAGTGAAAAGATAAAAGTCTGAAGGCGCAGTAGGTAAAGGAATCCTATATATAGGGCAACGGAGGGGAAATATGAGCAGGTGGTATGTGTGTACCCCCACCCATTCCCCTCCCCTCCCGCGCCTTATACATGTGAAGTATGTTTGGAGCTCTCGGCCCTAATCTATCTCTCCTCATATCCTCTCTCTTGAGGCAGAGAGGAGAAATGTATGTATTATTCCTAAACACGGAATCATGTTTAGGAGCAGTGAGGGGAAATGTGGTGAGGGATGTACTACCCCTTATTACATGACATCATGTTTTTTCAGGGCAGTGAGGAGAAATGTTGGTGGGGGAGTATCATGAGATTAGGGTGGGCGCGCCGACATCTTGGGTGAGGGGATGTCCTGAGGGGAGACAGTGCGCGGGGGGGGAGGGGTCGTATGATGGCTCAGCTCGGGCGGGGGAGCCGCTCGAGGTACAGAGACGTGTGTGCTTTTCCACCCTCCTCTAAGTTTTCCGAGCTTCAATTCCTGAAACATACATATCTAAATAATCTTTTTTTTATGCTCTGATGAAACATACATATCCACCTTATTATAAAAGACCTTTTATTACTCATATAACAAATACCTTAAATGATACTCTTTTTATTCTATGTAATAGGTATCATTGACTTAAAACATATACAACTTTTTTAATTTTAGCGAGTATATTCTTAAGATTATGATGATACATACACAAAGAATTAAATTCGTTTTTTCTCATCTCGAAAAAATATAGTCTTTCACTCGATGCATACAAAAAATCTCTTTCTCTAAAGTCTGGGTAAATACGTACATACTCATAGAACGCGCACGCGCGAACGCTTCAACCGCTTGAACAGTTCGTACCGCCTTCACCTAGATATATCATCCTCTCTGTGAAGCGCTAAAAACCGACTCCTTTACCTCGCACCAAAGTTTTTGCCCGGAAGATGCACTCTTCCCACCATATCTAGCGTTATGAATGTTCGGTTCGGTCTTCATCCTTCGCTGACGCTCATTCATATACCCTTTCTAGACGACGGACATTGTACTTCGATACTTTTCAAGTTCGAGACGCACTTGACCGATCGAGTACCTCGCGCTCGATTCGATCCAACTCGTGCACAACGCGTTTTTCCCTCCTCCTCCTCCTGGAAATTTGCGTGCTCGTACCCGAGGCAAGCTGTAAGAACAGCGTTCGACGGACTGACTCGATTCCCACATTCCGGGATTCTCCTGGAGAATTTGCGGTGCTCCCCTTCCCTTTATTTATTATGAAAGAAAAATTGTAGACTGGGGAAAGCGGTAGAACAGCGTTCGACGACGACTCGATCCCACATTCCGGGATTATGGCATCCGACCCGTGCACTGAAGAATCGCAGCACTCCTGTAAACCATTTTTCGGCCCTCGCGAAGTGGGTATCTAAACCGCCGTTCGAGATCTTAATATCGCTCATGACCTCCAGACGGTAACCCAACTGCCAAAACATGTCGAATGAGATACGTCGAACGTCTCCCTACCCTCGCGGTCGCTTTAATAATTAAACGACGCTATGGATGGAGGGGAACGCGCTCTCCTTCCCTCCCTCCTTCGTACACTATATCCTCGCAACGATCCATCCGAATTGTGATACGAGTAGAACCCCTATCCAATTAAACCGTATTCTCTTTTTCCGGAACGTCTGACTATCATCTCAACAAGGTAAACATCCGGATACGAATTCTTCTAAGCTCCTTAATATATCGCGGTAGAAACCTCCGTGATAAGGATTACCTTTCATATCTTCGGAGTAGGAAGGGTCCCTGGGCTTAGTCTCGACGACGTTACAGAATTTTTAAACAGTTCGGTCGACCAGTTCGCGGGTATAACCCCTTTCGAAAAACGTCCTTATACTTGCTTAACGAACTATAGTAAGCCCACTTAAAATGTTCGGCGTGGAATCCGAGATCTTGAAACGTTTATAGACGGTAAGTAATAGACTATCGTCCTAGGCGTCAATATAGGTCTCATCTTTATGGTCGAGTGTACCGTACGGTTGTAGACGTTCAGTTAAGGAATCGATTATATCGATCCATAAATAGGATCCTTTAACCCTGAACCTCACCTCCACATCATGTTTTCTTGAGAGTAACGATTAAATCGTTTCCACGACCTATCCTTTGACGTTTTAGCCTGTAATGTAGAATAATACTGCTTCTCTTTCATCTTCATGAATCGTTTTGAATTCCACATCGTTTGTAAAACTCTGTACCATTATCCGTTTAGGAGAAGACGTACAGGATGTAAACCTTTGTCGGTCACCTTATCGAGGAGGAGAGCCCATTGCGGCGCTGACATTCTTACCCGTCTTAGTCTTGACAGGTGCGGCCCAAGCCCTCTTGGGAATACACGTTCGATGACGGTGAGAAGGTACTTGAAACCCTTAATTTTCGATCCTGAGTAGGGTAACATCTCCACCAATCGGATTGAAGGAGCTCGTTCAAGCCTCGTACGCTAATATGTCATCGAGGAAAATCGTCGTTTGCAGGACGATAAGTTCGCGCGCAATCTCCCACTTGAGACGGAGACATGAATGTGAAAAAATACCGAAGGAGATGAACGCTTTTAACGAAGATTCCGGCCTCGCGTAATTCCTCAATGATAGAACGATCTCGTTCCTCGGAGCGCGGAATGACCGGCCTCGTAATGCTGTAAAGTCGTAATCGATCGACCACATTCTATAGAAGTCGTCCCAATAGATAATCGACCCTCTACCCTGTCTCCAATCTTGTATAACCCTCACCCCCAAGCTCCTCCTCAAACATAGGTTAGATGATTAACGAATACTTTGATCCCTCTCTGCTTCTTGAATACGATCGTACGGCTCGTTTTCTCAACCGATGCGCGTATCGTTTCTTAAGCATGAGACTTGTATACTTTTCGATCGTCCCTTAGTATAATGAACGGGTGCTCTTCTGAGAGAAATTCTAATAGTCCCTCTAGTACACGGTACCGTCTTATTGTTAAGGAGTATTGTAACAGTCACGCTACCGTTGAATACGATACGGGTATCTTGAGATTGGTAGAGTCACCTTAAAGACGGACCCCCATAGATCTTATCGGAATGCGCGTGAGATGATTAAAGATAAGATCCAATAGATGGTTGTTTTTCAATATCTCAGGTGAAACTTCCGTCTCCTTCCTCTGGTTCGGGTTCAGCGAGCGCCTTCGCCATCTGTTTTAGAGGATCCGTTATAGGTTTGAACGTTTCAAATTCGCGACGTGCTCGGACCGTTCGGCATCACGTAGTTGCTTTATAAAAAATTCGTTTCATAATCTTACACTCGCTTTTACTGTTATCCTCCGTGACCTTCGTCGCCATATAAATGTGGTGAATTCTCTTACCGCGAGAGAAATGGTTCATATATCTAAACGTAAGTAAAACCAAATTCGACGTGTAAAATCTGAGACGGACCCGTCAGCGTTTTTTCTATTCATGAAAGATATAGAGTCATCTTTGGACACCTCGAAAGGCGTGATCGAATCGATAATTTTTAAGAATCAACAAGCAAATAAGATCTTTCCAAGTTCATGGACTATCGATGAAACGATGCCCGCCCTCTTGAACTTTAACGCGTTCACCCGTAGAGTACACATTCGAAATGTCTCTTATCCATCCCCTAGGTTCGAAAATCCAGTAGAATGTTAGATGAAACTACGATTAACCGTATATCTACGTAAGCTTTAGGCACGGCGTCTGAAGGTGATAAGGGCAACCTATGGTTCTCGCAAAACTAGGCCACCAGCATCGTAAAGCCGTTCGTATCCGTCCCATTTTCGTATATAATACCTCTCACTATCAAATCGTTGTAAATGGTCGTTTTTAATCACGAAATTTTCCTCTAGGCTTATCAGCTTTGAACCTAAAGCGATCAAGCGAAGTGTTTAATTTTCGTCGAGACGATCTTCATGACGTTTAGACAGTTTCCGCACCTCCTCCATCCCTTTACGGCTACTCTTCTCAAAGTCGGCGTATTTTATTCGATCGTTCTCCAAATCACTTCGATCACGATTCATCTGGTCCATTGTGATGACGTCCCTTGGCGGCGTTGAGGGCGGACTATCTGCTCGTTACAGATGTTTTCGCATCCTTCCTATCGACGTAAACTTTTACAGACATCCTAATGCGATGGGGCGTCTCTACGTTGACGATCCTCTTCAATCTAGCTCGAAATACCTTTAGAGTTTAGAGTCAGATTTCTTCCGTCCGCGACGAGAGATCTATATTTGTGGATGACTAGACCGAATTTAGATATGTACGGACATGATGTCTTATCGCGTACTGAATATAACGTTCATTGTCAATCGTGCAAGATAAAGGTAATCGAAACGCGTAGCGATATCGTCCGTTATCAATCTCATATCTTTACTCAACACCAGAAAATACCGTACTTGTGTTTTTTCCAACACAGTGAGCACACCTCTTAAATTTTTTGGAATGTCATATCCGTGTTTCACGTGACGTCGTAGACGGTGTCTCAGATTGAATCGTCCATCCTGAATAGAAGAGAAATATTAGCGTTATCTCTCAACATCTGTTTATGAAAGCGCGAGTAACGTCTGACAGAGATAGAAACAGTCTATAGACATATGTCTACCCATACTGAAATAAGCCTGTATATATTAAACTCTTTAACGCAAGCGACGGTCGTCGAAAAATGAATACAAGCGGTTTTCGGCCTCGACGGAGGGTAATATTCCGCGTTGTCGGAATACGGGAGAATAGCCCATACCTCGACGACGAGAGAACCTTTGATAAACGTTGATACTTTGGCTTTACAAACGATTAGAGTAAACGTACAACGTTTCTTGAAGCGTAGACCGTTTAGGTTCCTCCAACAGACCTGATCATGGCGTTGGTTTTTACGATATTCGAAGGTCGCAGATGATTCGCGGATAGTATCAGGTAACAACGTACCTGTGTCTCTGAGGTAAGCTCCGCTCTCATCGTGAACGTTGTGTGTACAGTAAAAGATCTGTCTGTTTCCATCGCGCAGTGTTTGACTAATTCATCTATATAATGTGCGCTACATATATAAATACGAATCAGTACGTGTCATGATACGAAGAAGAGGGATGATTTGGTTGAATAAGATAATCAATAATCTACGTTTGAAGCGCAATATACCTGGATACCAGTACAGCGGACCGAGGACAAAGTTGGAAAAAACGATTGAAACGAGGTTGATCCCGGAATAAACGAGTTAGATCGGATACTGAAAAGAACACGATAATGGCCTTACTCCCAAAGTGAAAGATCTTGCAGAACGTCTACTGCAGATACGTGAACTTATCGAGAAATCGTGGAAAAGATTACTCGCGCCTGGACTCGAAGTTGGCGTGAAAGCCGCTGCGTGGGGCCCGGGTCACCAACGCGATGAAAGCTAAAGTCAAGATGGGTCCGGTCCTAAAGAATAAAAGAAGAAAACTCAACGAACGTCACGGCGAGCTTACTACAAGAACGCCGTAAAAGAAGGGAGGAATTCTTAGCTTAACTACCTTGATCGGCAGCGCTTGGAGCCGTCGCCGGAGAGCCGGCGGGAATCACGAAGCTGTACAAAGTGCGAAGGGCGAATTCAAACAATTTGAACGAGCTCGAGACAATAATCGTAACGCACGAAGCTATCGCCATGGGGAAAAAGGGATGTATCTACAGCCTTACCCGAAAAGAAAAAGACTCCCAAAACGTCCCATTACTAAAACACGGATCTGCGCAAGTAACGGGCCGGTGAGTTAAAAAATCTCCTCTTTAGATGAGTATTTGCGAGAGATGCTTTTACCTAGCGGTCCTACCTTGGAAGATAGAGAACGCCATCATCAATCTGATAATGATAGCGGTAAGGGTACGCAATGGGTGGCGTATAATAAAAACGGCGGGCGGGCGGAATATTTCCATAGTTTTCGGTGATCTAAGACAGCCGCTCGAACTTGGTTCGATATCTCGGAAGAATACTATCACCTATAATCAAACTCCGGTAACAAGAGTACGGGAAAACGTTAATGGCGGTCATCTTTGTTTAGCTTTCTTAAACTACTCGCGTTGACGATCGATATTAGTAAATAAGTCTATGACGCATACACTGACGGTCAGAGTTGAATCTGACAGAGTACTACTTCCCGCATATCCTGCTCGGATGAAGAGAATCGTGAAGAAAATGGTTTATCGGACTGATCAAATCTGGCCACGGATCAATCCATACCGAACATCGACGAACGTAATATTAAATTTTATTGCGACGGTAAAGATTATACCGCCCTCCGGTCACCTATGAACTTGAGGCGTTGGATCGATTATTGCGAAGAGAAGGTCCTAGTAACGTAAAGCTCTGGATTTATCGGATTATCGATGACCCTAGCACTTTAAAGAGCTATAACACTTCAATAAACCTATCTGACTTTACCCGACCTGGCACGATATTGCATCCTTGCTAGGTTTCGACTTTCGTCATACTTCCTGCGGGAAGACGCACATATCTACCAATACCGAGAATATTCTTCACGGTGAAATGTGATCGGCGTAGAAGTAGTTCTCGCTAGCGGGACTTACGTCAACGTAGTAACCGAGTCAACCTTGCACGATTACAGCATGACCGTCGTCACGCCGGGTCTATAAGATAGTGAATCGCCCTAACAATAGATCATTTACCTTCCGGTAACGAGCGATAATAGAGTCTATTCGCGGTACGCGACTTATCGACGAACGAGGAGATAGCACAACTTTAGAGACAGACGAATAGCGCATAAACGTCTACCATCTGAAACGAGTCTGTTGGAGATGGAACTTGACAAACTAGATAAAACGATACGGCCGAAGTCTTCACTCGAAACATTGAGAGAAGGACAGTGAAAAGTGTTTAACACCTGCAAAAAACTCTATTTAAGACGTCTAGGTTACTCATATACTAAATAAAGGAAGACGAACGCAGCGTGATATTCTGAACAATAGAGGAGGCTGCCGGCTTTCGATACGGCCCCTTGAGCATTTTCCAGTATCCATTCATTCGCCTCGGTATATACCCGTCCCCGTTAGCTAACGGGAAAGAGCTTTAGGATATCTATCCCAACAAGAAGGGATTATGCACGTTAAACCTTCACCGTTCTTTGCTACATATCAAAGGGCGACTACTCTTGAATACGGGAGAACCTGGAAGTACTTCGAGGATTGTAATAAGTTGGAATACTGCATCTAATTCTCAAAAATCGCCTATCGAGATCAACGGGGTATAGATTGATTTCAACGAGAGATGTAGGTATTTCGACTCAGCTTAAAAACTATCTATCTATAAGGAAATTGTTGGCAGACTCATCTTTCAAACGCACGGTTGGAGGTTTGAAGGAGTTCACAGTGCACGACTGAACAGGCATCTTTGACGTATGTATCACCATTTAACGCCTCATACAAGGATTCGTTGAAGACTATTCCCGAATACTGAACAACGCGAAAAACAAGAACTGGTGCTAGATCTTCGACTGGCGACAACAACGCGTTTACAAAGAGCCCCACCTCCTCTGCCGTGTAGAACACCCTCTAGATCGGTTAAGTAAAATATCTTGGCTTGTACCGCATATAAAGACTGACGATATCAATCGTCTCAACCAGCTTAATTTCATCAAAGCGGGAGGAACATATCGAGCTACCTTACGTACTTGTGGGAATGAACAAGTACCCTAACGTACTCACCTCTAATCCCATGATTGGAACCGAGAAAACGTCAACTTTGACTGGAAAAACGCAACGTTACGTGTGTTTTCTGCTCTTCAGTGATCCGGACGGAACAATACAACAGGCTGCAGATAGAAGTATTTTCGACCATTGTAATTTGCGTAATGCTAAACTCTATCTAAATTCTATCATGTACACTTACGAGTTATGAACTTGAATTTAGACAAGATTCCAACTCGAAATTTATACGAAGACTACGCTAATTTCCAGAACTTCGTACTACTGAACGAGCGCCTCTTTACTTTACTTGACCCTTCTCTATCAAGTCTCACGCACGCCATCGTCGTGTTCGATTCTAGCTGACGAGGAAGATACACTAAGGACGGTATGGTGACGTGTCCGTAATAACGTTTCGAGACAGGAAAAAATCCCGGTAAATACCAAAGGCGTTATGTCTAATCATACACGATAGAGTTGTCCGCTAATTAACCCTTCAAGCAGTGACGTTAGCAAGATGACATCATAAATGAGACAACATTTGTTCAATATCGGCAACCATCTCCGTCGTCCGAACAGGAGTACGGTGGGTGGAGGGGGGGCGGAAGTTCAGTACACAACGCGAGTAATCAAGCTATATTATAGGAACTGGGGAAGATGAGTTGACTACAGAGTAACTCAACGCTGATAAGTACAATCACAAAGCTTAAAAAACGATTGTTTCCTGTAGCCTGTAAAAAAAATGTCCGACTGCTCCGCGAACGTTTTAAAGAATTTTAAGTTTGAATCGGTCAAAACTATTGGCGATCAGACCAAGAGCGCGATGACGGAACGATATTGAGTTCGGTTATTCCAGACTTGCTTCATATATATTCTTGATAAACGAGTATAAAGAGTACATTGATTTCAATAAGTTATCATGCCTTCTGGCTGCGGTCAAACGAGGTTGACACGGTCAGACGGAAGAAGAAAAACTATTGACGATTCTAAACGTTCGCTTGAAATAAGAATAAAACTTCTGAGGAAACGAACGAGAAGCCTACGAATAAGAAGCTGCGAGACGAGTTGAGTTAGCACTTTTAAGAATAGGAATAATTTTTCCATCTAAAAAAACTTTTTCACAGCTACTTGCAATGTAATTAAAGATAAAATAATTATTATTCTTGAATAAGCTAATAATAAGCAAACGATTATTACTTTTCCCATGTGTTGTGAAATAAATGATTTAGTATAATTTTAATAATGTAACGGGAAAGGCCCTTTTTGTTTTTTTTTTTTATTTAATAAATTGTTTTAAGTATAAGGCTAGGAATGTTACGAGCTTTTTTTTAAATAAAACGAATTAACGATTATTGACTCTTTCTTTTTATTCTTGGGAAAAAATTAAATTTATTCAAGAATGGGTGGGGCGAGAGGAGAGGTAAAAAATAACAAACGCACATGCACACACGAAAACTTCATTTATTCTATAGTGATATACAAATTTTATAAAACAGATACGTACTAAATTAGTATAATTTTCTTCTTCATTTAATTCCAGAACATGAATTTTTTTTTTTCTCAAGTCTTTTAGAATCACTAACATTATTTTTCTAGTAATAAAGTAAAGTTCTTTTTTTCTGAATATACATTAGCATTAATTAATCACCATTTAATGATATACATACTACAAGAATATTTTTTTTTCTCAAGTCTTTTAAGAAGTCACTAACATTTTCTAATGATAAAGGTATAGTTCTTTTTTCTTAATATACATTAGCATTAATTTAATCAACATTTAATGATATATACATACTACATGAATTGTTTTTTTTCAAGTCTTTTTAGAAAGCACTAACATTTTTTTTCTAGTAATAAAAGTATAGTTCTTTTTTTCTGATAACATTGACATTAATTATTCACATACACTATAAGAGACTGGGGTTAATATATCAATCAACGTCTCTTGGGAGAAGTAAATGCCTGCGCACTTTGATATTAACTGTACCGATAAAGTTGTAGATCATGAATATACAGAAGCACTGACACACTTGCACGACGGTCCAGCTTCAATCGACGACTCTTGGAAGGAAGTAGATGGCTGTTCACTTATAGAGTAATGGCTCCAAGTAATGTCTTAACTGAGCCAGGTATCACGTATTTTTTGTCGTCGATAGAGCATAGCGCGACCCGATTGAATTTTTGAGTGTAAAGTTTGAATCCTACGGCTCTTATTGAACGAGCCTCTCTCATGACTACCGTCTCATCGGTCAAACAATTACGATAGTCCTCTAACGAGAGCGTTCTTAACGCGCTACTCTTGACACCTTTAGCCTTGAGCGTCTCGCCATCTCCTTGCACTGCGAATGAATAGAGTTTAGGACGTAAACCTATGAACTCGGTGATGATCCGACCTCGAGTCTCGTCTTTTAGTTTACCTAGCACTCCTTTATTTACTACAGGCATGCCGTAAACATTGTCTTGTCCGTAGGTGGAGGTGTCCAGGTAGTCATTAGCTAACGGGATAAGTCGCTGGTACGCGTCCTCAACAGTCATGTAGTAGAGAAGTGAGTCTGTATCTGTGTATTGGAGTTTTAACGCACCTGTAGGGAAGGCGGGAACCATAACCTGGTAATGTAGACCGTACATGACTACTTTCTAGATTTCCAAAATGGCGAATCCCGCATAAATCGGCATATCAAAGTAAATCTCCTGCGGCTCCATCTCGATGATGATCAGGTTTTCCGACACGATCGTACGGTTTTTAAAGTTTGGACTGGCTAAGAGGTTACCCCTCCAAATTTCCCTTCCCACCTGGTAGTTTATCTTTATCGTACGTTAGGCCCTCTTGTTAGATATAAGACGACCGAATGCGGCATTGTTCATCAGTTTGAAAAACATGTTTTCAAACTGATTGCTCGCTGTACTCCTCATTTCCGCGTTCAGCTTGACATACGGGGCCATCCATGGAAATTGCTTGAAACTGAGAACCCTGTGTACTCTCGTCAGTTTCAATCCATTCACTAAACATAACTTTAGATGACGATAGTGAATGACATACCTAGTCTTATTAGCTAAAGTCGTTAACATTTATCGTGCTTCCCTACGGGTGGAATCCCTTTCTAAGGACAGAATGGCAAGTCAGAATGAGCATCGTGTACATCTTGTGGATATTCAAGATTTACCTGTAAGATATACCCCGTCTCCGCATCGTCCTCTACTTTTAGCACATCCAAACGGGCAATTTAATCATCTTCAACCCACCTGAACCCTCCATAGGTAACGAGCTCAACATACTAAATGAATAGAGTCCATTCACGTCTAGATAAACGAGTAAGACTCTGGCTTGGAATGGTCGAATGAGTCCATATACCGATATTCGCTACAGAGTGACGATTAGCCACGAAACATACCCCTCCTCGAATAGCTCCCTCAATGAATTGATGAATATCCACATCATCTATTAATTCAAGCCGTACCCGGTTATTCTCCAATAGAGCTTGGTACGCGAGACTAGGAGCTGTAAGAGACCATCCGGGATCGAGTCTATACGTCTTCATACAAAGATCACAAAAGTTCTCAAAGACGTCAGCCAGTAACGTTACGTCCGTATACAGGTAGAGGTTCGAGTAGTCCCAAAGATTCTTGCATTCAAATAGCCGCCAAACCTCGCAGGCATGATCATAGTCTTCCTGAGAGATATGACTATCCGTGAGCGCGTTATAGAATTTATCTTTGCTCGGTAACTGAGTCTCGTTCAGTCGCTCAAATGAATCTATATAGTCATAGGGGAACACGCCCTTTACGAGTGACTAGGTTGAACCGTTCATCATCAGGATGACACTTACGAGTGATTTTAAGTTGCTCGGGTTCGAGGTAAGATACGCATTTCTCTAGGGAGGTACATAGAAAGCTGAAACTATCTATAATATTAATCGTGATCCCTCGAAACCTGTGCCAAATATACTTCATGATTACTTTGAATCTTCACATAGTCTCTCCAATAACTCTGAATTTTCCCGGATTGACAAGAACGCACTCCCCTGTGAACGGATAAGTTTCTCTACGTTCGACAAGTGATTCAAGAAGGAAAAAATTGTCGTAGCAACGCGTGTTATGGATTACCACGCTCAGATGACTCGGGTTCTTGTAATTAATATTACACGTTGCGTGACTGCTCCCACCATAAAGTCCTGACAAGTGACAATGATCCATAACGTGGATATCATCATTCGCGTAGGTTTTTCGCATATATGACAATGGGTGGCCGTATTATGAGCATCTCTTTGGGCAGGTGTTAGTGGCGTCATCGGAACGACGGTACTATAACAATCTAGTACACGCTTTGCCGTATCTACGAGAGCCTCAACAAATTGATCTGTACAATCTTTTCCCGTGAAGTACCGGTACTCTGAGAGATTATCATCAAAATTACATTTAGTGTACATACCTACAGAATACGTTACATGACGCTGTACATTCTCAGTATAAGAAAATTTCGTGTCAGGATCACACGTCTCTATCGGCACAAGTAAGCTCTCCAAGTCTGCGTATACGATAAATCCTGTTTTCTCCTGCTGTTTTTACTGCGAGAACGCTAGGAATTTATTCTCTCCTTGAGGGAATGTACTCCTTACCGCACCAAATTTTTTACACGTATCTTTATGTTTTGCAAGTTTATTTTCAGTCAGAAAAGAGGTCAAACTTCGGTCGCAAAAGTACCTACGTCTTGTGTCAGACGTTGGTGATAATTGCGGGTTTATTAACCGAGACAGATTTTTGATCGCGCTGAAATGATAAGTTTCCGTTCCATGTACTCTTATTATGAATAAATGAACATGTCTGGCGCGCTCTTTAGCGCTGACATGCACGGGAACGATCACTATGTTTTAGAGTTGTCTGCAGTGTCAATATAAGAGTCACTACCATCGTGTTTTGCAGTGTACACATTAACGGATATATCGATAAGCCTTTCGAAGCGTTCGATATATCTCATTTCGAACGGGAGCGGGATTCCATCTAGATTCAGCACGTTTCGAAAATTAGGATATGATTATAAACGCTGAGCTTTTCCCGTCGGTTCAAAGAGGCACGCCAATACGGATGCAGGGAAGCAAAGTCCTTCTTCAGATTGTACATTTATCAGCGCTCTACGTCCGGCTATAATTTCAGGGATTTTAACACGAGCCCCGATCGTTTTTCGAGAAATTACTCTCATTTCCAACGCACCGTCGTATATCAATCCCGAGTCTCTAGAAACGAAGGTCTCAATCTGAGCAAGGAGTGGGAAGATCACGTTATTTTCATATATCTCCTCCAAGTTTATCAGGTTAAATATATCATATAGAGTAGAGTTGAAATAGCCTTTTTCAATTCTACCTTCGGTAGGATGCCTAAACTCGCAGATGAGGCTACAATTTACCTTTATCGAGACATTTGCGTTTGATTCTTTTTCTACCGTCTTTATGTAAATATCCCCGCACGCAACGAGAAACTGTACAGGATCCTTATAGGGTAGTTCATTGGTGATAGAGTACGTCTTTATGCGTCGGGCGTACGCTTGTTCAATAAGTTTGATAGATAGTCCTAGCGGCACCAGGTAAAGCCTAAACTGTGTAAATCCTGCACCTAAGTTTTGTGAACGGGTTATAAGTCTTTGGATCTGTACCTCTATATTGTCCTGTCCCAATATCAGTACACTCGAGGTCTTAATCTGACCGGGTATATGTTCTATGTAACCATTATATACCTTCCCTTCGTGAAGAGCGGTATCATGTTTTAGGTATTTAATTAAAGCTTCATTAGAGCTTAATTCATCGAGAGTATATACCCTATTCCCGTTAGTTTGCCGAGATACGATGATAGGAGTTGACAAGCGAGCTCGTTTTATGGGGGTCCTGACATGTTTTTTTTTTTTTCTAAGTTCGTGTGTGCACTATGCTCTAAGCAGGCCCTACCCTCCTCGTATTATCCTCTTCATTTCTGGCCAGCTTGCTCTAGAATCTCATCGAGCGGCTCTGAGACAGCTATAAAAAACAAACAGGAACATCTAGTTAGCAGATCATGAAGCCATGATATACAAACTTTGAAGCTAATGTCTGTGTGTGTGTGTGTGTGTATGTGTATATGTGTATATGTGTATATGTGTATATGTGTATATGTGTATATGTGTATGTGTGTATATGTGTGTATATGTGTATGTGTGTATATGTGTGTATATGTGTATATGTGTATATGTGTATATGTGTATATGTGTGTATGTGTGTATATGTGTGTATATGTGTGTATGTGTGTATGTGTATATGTGTATGTGTGTATGTGTGTGTATATATGTGTATATGTGTGTATGTGTGTGTATATGTGTGTATGTGTGTATATGTATGTGTATGTATGTGTATATGTGTGTATATATGTGTATATGTGCGTATATGTGTGTATGTGTGTGTATGTGTGTGTATATGTGTGTATATTGTGTTATATGTGTGTATTGTGTGTATGTGTATATGTGTGTATATGGGTGTATTTGTGTGTATGAGTGAGTATATGTGCGTATATGTGTGTATATGTGTGTATATGTGTGTATATGTGTATATGTGTGTATGTGTGTATCAGGAAAATGAAGCTATGATATACTAACATTGAAGCTAATGCCTTTGTGTGTATGTGTTTTTTTACATTTAATTCTTATACGGTGCTAATTACGCTAATGGATTAGGAATTGAGAAGGTTGAATTAGAGGAAGTGAACCCGAGGCAGGGTTCGTACGGTCCTTGAAAGACCTGGAATTTAATGTGTGTCTGTTTAAGGCCTGGAAAAGTCCTTAAATTACTCTGGGCCTTGAAAAGTCCTGGAATTTCCAGATTTCAGTATTTATTTTTGAAATGGTTGGGAATAATGGCTGTAAAGACCGTGATTTAAGATGCACTGGGGCATGAAATATCTAGCGTATGCTCTGATCAAGTGTTAGCTGTTGTCTACTGTTTACTTTACTCTCCGCTACTCTCCCCGCTTCTTTTGTTTGATTTATGATCTTTTCACGTCATCATCCCATGGTTTTGGATCTCTATAGGGCAAGAAGAAACAGTGTTAACTTCTCTGGCAAACGCATTAGCGCTACTCTCGATGAAATACGATTTTTTCTCTAATTTGCTATATTTAAAAACTCAATTCCTGTGCATTCGCCATTTTTTTTATAAGTTTCTTTAAAACCATCATTTTTAATAATTCTTTGAAGGTTTACGACTACCTATTAACACTTTAAGTACCTATAGTTACAGTTTTGCACTAAAATGCCCACCGATAGCTATTAGTTCATCTTTCATCCGTCTTAGCGCTCAAATTCCTGTTCTAGCCATACTACAGGGAGTTGCCATTCTATAACTCTATTATCTATGGTTGCGCCATTTTGGTGTATGTAAACATTATCCCGTGAAAGTTTGTGTTTACTACACACTGTTTAGATGGTAGTTTGTTTTATCTTAATACGTTTTATTTCTATGGAAATCTTTGGAAATCTTTAAGTACTGGTTCATTTTGCTTCGTTACTGCTGTGTTTATTTCCACACGAAAGTTTTATTGAAGTGTGATAGCAAGTAATCTGCCATGGATAAATAAACTGTTGTTTCATTATTCTTGAATGGATTTTTTTTGTAACTTTTAATACCGTGTGCTACGTAAAGGCAGGAAATCGCCTTTTGTTTTGTTTTTATTTACGTGCCAATATGCCGGGAACTGTACCTTCAATGACTTGTGGTTACACAACCCCAAATTTAATAAATGGCTTGTAAAAGTGCCAGACAGGAACAAAGCCAGATGTAGCATATGCTCTTCAGTATTTGACATTGCCAAGATGGGGGTGTCTGCGTTAACAAGTCACATGAATGGGAAAAAACATTGTAGTCTTGCGTGTAAAAAAAACCCTTTTGGAATTCACTATTTTATCGGTGCTACACAACCAGAGCAATCTTCGAGTTCTGTGGCTACTGATTCAGGACCAGTACCACAAGGACAGCAGATAGTAAGCTCCTTCTTAACTGGACAGGAAACTCTAAAGGCCGAAATTATTTGGGCCCTGAAAGTATGCAGCAGTCACTATTCATACAAATCATGTGAAGATATCGGACTATTATTCAAAAAAATGTTTTTAGACAGTGGAATTGCAAAAAGTTTTTCATTGGGGGAAACTAAATGTGCATATATATGTTGTTTTGGCATTGCTCCTTATTTTCAGTCTGCACTTATAGAGAAGGTTAAGAAACAAGATTCATATGTTTTGTTATTCGATGAAAGCCTCAACAGAAAGCTTCAGAGAAGCAGTTAGATTACCATATTCGCCACTGGGAAGCAGATAAAGTGCAGTCTTGTTACATCCATTCAGATTTCCTGGGCCATGCTACTGCAGAAGATATGTTCACTTCCTTTGAAAAGTTGAGTTCTGAAATTGGCCTTCCGAAACAATCTCTACTGCAACTATCCATGGATGGTCCAAATGTCAATTGGAAATTTTATGACCTGGTGTGTGATCAATTGAATAGAGACACAAACATGGCAGTAATTCATACCGGCAGTTGTGGGCTTCATATCATTCATGGTGCTTTTAAGCATGGCTCATTATCATCAACCTGGGATGTGGAGCGAGTCTTATCTAGCCTCTATTACTTATTTAAGGACACACCAGCGAGAAGAGAAGATTACATGAAAGTAACTGATAGTAGTGTCTTCCCCAAAAAATTTTGTTCCATAAGATGGGTTGAAAATTCAAATGTTGTAACACGTGCTCTTGAAATGTGGCCTCATGTAACTAAATATGTGCAGTTAGTTACTGTCAAGAAACTTCCCAATCCAAACACCAAATCCTTTACAGTTGTGAAAGAAGCGACCATTGATGCATTGACTCCTATAAAGCTATTAATATTTCAGTCAATTGCAAAACAAGTAGAATCTTTTTTGACAATGTACCAAACTGATGCGCCAATGCTTCCATTTTTGGAAAGAGACATGTTGAAAATGCTTAGAAACTTAATGGAGAGATTCATTAAAGAAGATGAAATAAATAAAGCAACTACCAGTAACAAACTGGTTAAAGTTGAAGTTGGGAAAAAAGAAAACCAGCTGCCAGTGACCAAAGTAAACTTGGGATTCGCTGCAGAAAACAGAGTCAAGAATTTGCTCCACAAAAAAATTGTCAAAGAAAAGGATGTTCTTCAAGTACGAATGGAATGTCGTGATTTTCTTATCGAAACAGTAAAGAAAATCTTGCATAAGTGCCCATTACAGTACTCAATTGTGAGAAACCTTAGTTGTATGGATCCTCGAGATATGAATGTGGATACTAACTGTGCAACCAAGTTTGTGTCAGTGCTTAAGATACTAGTGGAAGCAAAAAGACTTCAGGAAACTGAATGTGATGCATTAATTTCATCATATAAAGAATTTATTGCAGAGTTTGGCTTTTCTTCTGAATTTCAAAATTTTAAGCCTGGGACAAACTGTTTGGAGTCACTGTTCTGTGCTTGTGCAAAGCCTAGAACAAAATATGACAAATTGTGGTGTGTGATGAAGATGGTACTTATTCTATCACATGGTCAAGCAGCAGTTGAGAGAGGTTTTTCTGTAAACAAGCAAATAGAAGTGGAAAATATGCAACAGCGCACACTCATTGCACAGCGAATAATTTGTCAACAAATTGCATCAGTCGGTGGTGTTACTAATATTGAAATCACCAAAGACATGGTTATCTCAGTTGCTGGTGCACGTCAAAAGTGGCAAAGTTATTTGGAGGCGAATCGAAGAGGGAAAGAAACTGCACTGAAGAATTCAAAAAGAAAAAGTTTCACAGAAGAAATAGATGAACTCAAAGAAAAAAAACAAAGGCTTCAAGCTGATGTTGACACACTTACCAAATCTGCTGATAGACTGTCAGAGCAAGCAGAAACAACAGGAAATCTAACATTTGTGTCGAAGTCTAACAGTTTCAGAAGAACAGCCAGAGAGAAAACTGCTGCACTGGCTGACATTAACAAGCAGCTATCTGATAGGTTAAATGAATATAAAAACATTTAAATGTTATTTGGCCCAATATTTTTTTGTTTAAAGTGTTTGTTACTTGTTCTACTGATTCTAGGACCTATAAAAAAACTGAGATTTTAATTATAGTTAGTACAAACATTCATGCATTGACTCCTGTATATAAAATAATGTAAATGAAAAGCATGTGCCAGCAGAAAACATTGTTAAAATATGAATTCCATACTCACCTTGTGGCATTCTGAATCTAGAATGACTGCACTAAACAATAAACTAAGGAGAGTAAAGTAAGTGACAAAAAAGTTAGATTAATATTTTATAGTCCTTTTTGTTTATTAAATTTAGTGAAACGTTATTGTTTTCCATCTATTTAAAATTTGGTACAGTTTATAATTTTTTTTATTGACATGTTTAGCTTTTGGCAGTACGAGAAATAAGTTTTGGTCCTTAAAAAGTCCTTGAAAAGTCCTTAAATTTATGTTTCATATATCTGTAAGAACCCTGCCGAGGGTTGAACCCAGATCGTTAACGTAGAAGTCCATTACCTTGCCCTACATGGATGAGTAGGGTTCTATGTATCATCATTCCTGCATGATGTAAGTGTGAATATTCTCCGTACCCATACCGTCCCAAATATGACTTTCAAAGTAAAACCAGAAATGGATTCAATAATCGTTTTTATTTTTTATACTCATTGTGAATATTTCACTAACAGTTCAATTAGCTTAACCAACAATCCCTCTACTTAAACTATAAATTATTACAATAATTGAACATAAGCTTCCCTTGTCTTTATTGAAAGTAAAAAACCATTTTACTAAGCAAATTAAAAAAAGGTTTAAACACTTTCACAATTTTTTTTCTCTCTGAGAGGAGAGTTTTGGTATAGCTCTCCTCGCTTATATGCTCGAACAGTTTTTTTTCGAGGAATGGACCAGGGAGGGGAGAGTTATACACACAGATGGTTAGGATGCGAGGGGAGCGGATGGCAACCTCGGTCAACCCACGAGCTGAACCAAATAATGGATTATAATATGTTAGAGTTTATAGCTCCAGAAATAAGGATTTTAGAAGTGCATGACGAGAGCGTAAAATCATTCAGAGTGCTAATTACGCCAATGGATTAGGAATTGGGAAGGCTGAATTAGGAACCCGCATTTGCTTGGAGGGAGAGTGGAAAACCAACCACCAGTTCACCTGACCGAGATTCGAACCTCGATCACACCATCCTCGCCAGTCAAAAAACAAACACATCATCTTTCAACAATATGTTCGAAAAAAGTTTTTATCCGAATGTAACAAATGTACCATCATTTGTGCATGACGAGAGAGTGTAAAATCGTTCAGAGTACTAATTGGGAATTGGGAAGGGAACCCGCATTTGCTTGGATGGAGAGTGGAAAAAAAAAATATCTTTCAACAATATGTTCGAAAAAAGTTTTTATCTGAATGTAACAAATGTACTATCATTTGCGCATGATGAGAGAGTGTAAAATCATTCAGAGTACTAATTGGGGATTGGGAAGGGGAACCCGCATTTGCTTGGAGGGAGAGTGGAAAAACCACACCTCGTTTATCCTGACCGAGATTTGAACCTCGATCACCCATCCTCGTCAGTCAAAAAAACTAACACATCATCTTTCAACAATATGTTCGAAAAAAGTTTTTATCCGAATGTACCATCATTTGCGCATGATGAGAGAGTGTAAAATCATTCAGAGTACTAATTGGGAATTGGGAAGGGGAACCCGCATTTGCTTGGAGGGAGAGTGGAAAAACCACACCTCGTTTATCCTGACCGAGATTTGAACCTCGATCACCCCGTTTTTTATTCTTATACGAATTTTGAATATAATGTAACATGAAGTGGAATGTACAGTATGGAATTGAACTGCATTATCTCATTTGAAAAAAAAAAAAATTAGGTTTTGAATTCCTGAAATGGGGATGAATAAGATTTAATTTTAAAGTAAGTACGCCCGTATTAGCTTAGAGAAAGCGAACCCGCATTTGCTTGGAGGGAGAGTGGAAAACCAACCCTCAGTTCACCTGACCAAGATTCGAACCTCGATCTCCCCGTTTTAATCCTTATGCGAATTTTGAATATATAAGACAGATAGAATGATATACACATACACAAATTTGAACGTTCACTTACCTTCGAAACTTAAGATGGCTGTCTTGCTATTCTTGGAGATGCCTTTGTATACAAGCATAAGCCCGCTTTGGAAATGTCTTCCAGCTGTCCGTCGCTGAGTAATGAGAACCTGTTGGGTAACCACACGTTATATTTACCGTTCAGCAAGGTGAGAACTCTACGGCCATAACGGGTTGTTAATGCTTTTATATTCGTGATATAATATCCATGACCAATATCTAAATCCGTTAACTTCCTTGTCACTAACTCACTCGAACCGATTGTAGTCAAAAGAGCAGTCACGTATTCACTAGACATTGTTGTTAATCTTTATAATGTAGATGATGACTAATGATTTCATCTTAAAGGGTTAACTCAAAATATAGGAATAAGTGAAGATTACATACAACCCCCTCTACAGGAGGCGTGGCAAGAAGAGGTTTCAAGCTGCAGGAGAAACTCTTAGCCCCCGCACCCTACAGGGTGTGAGAGTCTAAAGTTCATACTTCACTGAAAAAAGATTTTTTCTCGTCCTCGAGTTCTAAAAACCTCCCGTCAGGAGACCCATTTACCAACACGATTAAACTAATTTCTTAAGCGCTCACTCGAAGATATTCTTTTTAAAATTCCCATAGCCCACTCACGTTCTAAAATGAAAATACTGGCAAGTCTGAAAGCTTCCCCCTCACGGATGGAAGCAAAACAGATGTTCACATCTGGAGCTCTCACAGCTAGCGAGTTCAAGGGTGGAAGCTATGACTGAGGAAGAAATCTATCATGTGCTACATATCCCCCTTACCCTCAAACTTTTCTGAGAAAACTCGGAAGATGTAAGCTTGTCCTTTTTCAAGATTACCCACCCCCTTATCCTCGCGCGAACCGTCGACTCACGGGAACCATCCCCCCTCACCATGATGTCGGCGCGACCCCCTCGTCATCATCATGATACTCCCCCACCACATTTCTCCTCACTGCCCTGAAACATGATGCATGTATAAGAGGTACCTACATCCCCTCACCACATTTCCCCTCACTGCCCTAAAACATGATCCGTGTTTAAGGGAATACCTACATACATTTCTCCTCTCTGCCTCAAGAGAGAGAGAGAGAGAGAGATGGAGAGAGAGATAGGGTGAGAGCTCCAACATACTTCACATGTATAAGGCGTGGGAGGGAGGGGAAGGGGTGGGGGTACACACATACACATGCTCATATTTCCCCTCCGTGTCCTCCTTACCTACTAGGCGCCAAGTCAGGGGAGTATGCGGGGTGGTTCAAAATGTCCCAACCGAATGAGTCCAAAAGCGCCTTAGTGGCGTTGGCCGTGTGCGAGAGGGCGTTGTCGTACAACAAGCGCACTCCCTTCGTCAACATTCCCCTCCGTTTGTTTTGAATTGCTCTCTTGAGCATTTTTAGGGTCTCGCAGTATCGTGCTGCATTAATCGTCTCCCCTTAAGGCAGAAATTCGATCAAAATGATCCCTTTTCGGTCCCAAAACATAGTGGCCATGATTTTTTTTTGCCCGAAATTGAGGTTTTGAATTTTTTGGCAGATGGGTAAATGGTGTGCCGCCACTGTAATGACTGTCTTTTTGTCTCGGGAGTGTAATGAGCCACCCAGGTTTCATCTCCAGTCACAATCGAGCTCAGAAAATTCTCACCTTCCAATTCAAATTGCTCAAGGAACTCGCGAGCGCTAGCGACCCGATTCACTTTGTGCTGCTCTGTCAGTTGTTTTGGGACCCATCTTGCGCACAATTTTCGGAATCCCAGCGTTTCTGTAATGGTTTCGTGTAAGAGAAATCTGGAGAGTTGTGGAAACATCGCAGAAATTTCATCCACTGTCAATCGGCGGTCTTCACGAACAGCTTTCTCGATTTTTTGCACCAACTCATCGGTCAAAATGGAAGGTCTTCCACACCTCTGATCGTCATGAAGATTCGTTCTGCCTTCATTAAACTCGCGACACCACTTAAACACGTTCGTTTGGTTCATAACACCTTCGCCATAAACAGTTTTGATTCGTGAAAAAATTTCGTTCGGTGTTTTTCCTTCAGCGAGAAGGAACCTTATCACAGCTCGCACCTCGCACTTGGCGGGATTTCTTATCGACATACTTCACACAATCGGACACTACAAGGCTAGTTTTCATACTAACGAGGTCCGCCTGAGCTCGTTGTGTTCAGGAAAAACCCCACTACCACTCAGTGTTTCCAACCTTGGAAAAAAAAATTCTCACAGCACGAGAGGGCAACCAGTACTCTTACTTTCTGGACTTGCCTCGTACACCAAGTTAATTCACGTGCCTTGTCTGGCACATGCTGTTCATAGGGTTGCAGAAGATATTAGATCACGTTTTCCAAATGTACACGTTATTATTTCCACAGTCAAGAAAGTGTTTTTGAAGTCTCTATCACGAATCTTCTCATTTAAGGCCGCCCTGCTCACACACCTTTGCCATCACAACCAGTGTTAACGCGTTGGGGTACATGGCTTCATGCTGCGTTGTACAATGCATATTACCTGGATGACATTCAAAAGGTATTATACAATACACTATATTTAGGTGCGTTTCCAAATTAAAATTGCAGTGAGCGTTTACCAATAGTTTTATTAATTCCACCTGTTCATCCACATTATTGAAAAAAAAATTAATGGTTATACTTGTATAACACAATATATTGAAAGAATGGTGAGTTTTGCTATACCAACCGTTTTTCTTGTGGGTAGTCCAGACATTGGACGAGGAAGAAGCTGTCGCCATTACAGAAGCAAATTCTGCCATCTCCTGCTCAAGTGTCAATGCGGATCTGGCATACGTAAAAAGCAATTTTGGAAAGCTTCCTGAAGCAATCACAGCTTTAGAGGCGAAGGATTTGCCTCTTGTGAAAGCTGTGAAGATAGTGCGGGGAATAGAAGAAAACCTGAGTCAGGCTTCTGGCTCAGTTGGCACAGCCATCGTCGACAAATTTAACAGATTATTGCAGCGAAACCCTGGGTGGAAAGTGATGGCAAGTATTGCGGACATCTTAGAAGGACAAACTACATCACTCCCAGAGGTAAAGCTTAGCCCAGCTGAAATAGCTTGTCTGAAGTTTTGCCCAATGACTTCATGTGAAGCCGAGAGAAGTTTCTCACAGTATAAAAACATTTTGTCAACCAACAGAACAAAATTTACACATGAAAATCTTGAGAAGTATTTGATAATAACTCTAATAGTAATTAACATGTGTTTATGGAAAGTGTATGCTGGATTTTAAGAGTGAATAATACAAATTTTGAGTGTTTTGGTGCCTTTTTTTTTTGCATTACTATGCCTATTTATGTGCTTATTTTTTTTAGTGCCTATTTATTGCCTTTTTTACTTTATAATGCCTATTTATGTTCCTATTTTTGTGATTTTTAGTGCCTATTTGCTTGCCTTTTTAAAAAAATTTAGTGCCTATAAATCCGCCCCCTAGTCATATGACTGATAAATTGGACCACAAGCGACAAACTTTGATTCAAGATTAGTACAGAATATGAACAACAGAGGGCAGTATAAGCTAAAATAGTCTTATTATTGTAAATGAAATAATTTAAAGCAAGTTTTTATTTTCTTCTAGGCATGAAAAAATAAAACCATACTGTAAAATATAAAAGAGCTAAAGGTGTTTAAATCTCGGAACGTTTTATAGAAATTAAACTGTTGACTCCAAATAACAGATCTGGCTGTGTTATAATCTCAACAATATATATTTTATAATCTTTGATATTATTTAAATATGATCAAATTGACGTTTTAAACAAAGGAATTATATTAAGTATCTCAAAACTATTAATTTTAAGTAGTGGATATTTTGTATTTTTTATTTGTATTTGGATATTGTAAAATGTATTTTTATATTTAATATTACAATATGATCGCCAAAATTCTTTATAAAATATTTAATATTATTACATTTAAGAATTATATTTGAAAATAGGGCTGGGTTTATAAGCCCTTTTGCAGATGCCAATTTAGTTTTTTTTCAATATTAGTCAAGTGTACAGTAACAATACTAAAAAATAAGACCTATATGATTTTGCCACTTTTATACTTTTCGTGATAGTAGTAGGTTTGTTGAATAAAGGTTTTAATCAAAGTTTTAAACGTTAAGGTTGGTTAGCTTAATTTAATTCTACTGTTGGGCCTACTGCACTGTCATAATCCACAAGAATGTACATAATTACAAATAAATTAAAATGTCAATATCAAAAAATACATAAAGAAAAAAAAACTTAACACTGTACACAAAAGGAAAATACACCTAATTTGTTTTTAAATTAAGACCAACTATAAATAAGAAAATGTGTTAGCCCTATCATATTAAACAAGAACATTCATAATCATAAATAACAAAACTCAAATATCAATTAGGTTCATAAATGAAAAATTAATCAAGAACTAGCACAATAAATATAAACACAATTTTAGAATATATATATTTTGTTTTCAAATTAATTAGTCTACCTACACATAAATAAAGAAATTAATTTGGCCCTATCATATTTTACAAAAAATCATCCATAACCATAAATAACAATTTTAGAATGTTGGTTTTGCTGTTTATTATAAAGTAAAATATCTAGTGCAGAATTAAATAATTTGTGTTTTCATGCAAGAGACTGTTATAAATATTTTTGTTTGAACTATGAATTATATTTTCATGACTTAAGAATTTAAAATATATCTATAGATTTTTAATTATCGGTGTAAAATATCTGAATGATTAAACCGACTATCCTTGGCCGATTTTGCCATATCGGCCAAGTTATCGGCATTGGCCTAGCCCTAATTTATATACATCCGTTTGTAAAAAAATATTTTCTTTTGATCTGTTTAAAGATTTCAAACATATGGCAAATCAGTTCAGAAGTGTTAGGTATTTGATTTTTCCCTTTAGAAACACGGGAACATTTACTGTCCCTAAAAATTGTTTTACGTTACTTAAAGACACACCTGTGACTTCACTCCTGTATTTAACTACATTATATTTTAATTTAAACTGTTCTTTATGATTTTTCAAGTAATCAGCTATGTTGTATACAATAATTTCCCTAGTCTGTCTTCTTAAAGGACGCCCAGAATCTCTTGTGGAAGATGATGCTGTTATTATATAGGTTATTGTTAAGTATATACTATATGAACTGCTGTTATTATATAGGTTATTGTTAAGTATATACTATATGAACTACACTATCTAAGTACACCCTGGAGAAAATCTCAAGAGGAAACCAGAGTAGAAAACCAGAGCAAATCAAGTTCTGGGTTTTACTCTGGTTTTCATTCGGTTATGAAATCACCAGAATTAATATGGTTCTTTCGGGGTCTCTGGCTTACTCTGGACTGGTTTGGTTAATTTGGGATGCTCTGGTTTTTTATATCTTTAGAATTCTCTTGTTTGCAATGGAATACTAGGGTATTTTTCTCTGGAATGGTCTGGTTTTCAATGGAATACTCTGTTATTTTACTTAGGAATGTTATGTTTTGCAATGGAATACTATGGTATTTTACTCTGGCTTATGTTGGTTCTCTCTGGGATGCTCTGGTATTTAATCCGGTGAAAGCTGGGTTTCTCTGGGATGTTAAGGTATTTTATTCTGGTTTGTGTTTCTTCTGTGTGGGATGATATGGTATTTTAATCTGTTCTAAGCTGGTTTTCTTTGGATTTCTGTTGTATTTTAATAAAGTTAATGTTGGTTCTCTGTGGGATGCCATGGTATTTTACTCAGGTCCATGTTGTTTCTCTCTGGTTCGTGTTGGTCCAGTCTGGGATAATATTTTACTTAGGTCTATGTTGGTTCTCTCTGGGTTGCTATGTTGTTTCTCTCCGGGATACTATGGTATTTTACTCTGGTCCATGATGGTTCTCTATGGGAAGCTATAGTATCTTAGTATGGTTGTTGTTGGCTCTCTCTGGGATGCTATGGTATTTTATTCTGGTTCGTGTTGGTTCTCTCTAGGATGCTGTGGTATTTTACTCTGGTTCGTGTTGGTTCTCTCTGGGATGCTGTGGTATTTTACTCTGGTTCGTGTTGGTTCTCTCTGGGATGCTATAATATTTTACTTATGTCCGTGTTGGTTTTCTATGGGATGCTATGGTGTCTTGCTCTGGTTGGTGTTGGTTCTCACTGGGTTGCTATGGTATTTTACTCAGGTATATGTTGGTTCTCTATGGGATTCTATTATATCTTGCACTGGTCTGATTTAGTACTCTCCAGGATGTTATGGTAGCTTGCTCCGGTTCGAGGTTGGTTCTCTGTGGGTTGCTATGATATGTGTTGGTTCACAAGTTTAAATCATGGAATTGAGATCGAGGGATAAAAAAAACATATTTACAAGAAAATTTAATCGAATATTTAAAAAAAAATATGATTAAGATTAAAAGGTGCATTATGGTTATATTTTGTAATTATGATTAGTAAAAGATACATTATTTAACTATGATAAAGAATAAAATGTTAATTATGCATATAATTTATTTTACAATTTAAAAAAAAATAGAATTATATTCTTCTCATTAGTCATCACTAAACAATTTATTGCAAATAAATAAATAAATATTTTTCTGCGTTTTTAACCCTTCCTGTGTCATTGACGGAATATTCCGCCAATTAAAATTTGCTCAAGTGTCATTTACGATATATTCCACCGCAACCTAGTATGCTTTACGCGTCAACAACAGAACATTCCTCAATCACTCGTTTTTCTGTCTTACAGAATATTTTGTAGATGGCAACAGGCAACTGGAATTAAAATGGTGGTGAGGCCAATATATTGTGCAGTACATTGTTGGCATTCTAGTTGGTAAATTAGGTTACTGGACTCGCTACCTTTGATGATATAGATGGAGTTGGTGATGTTGCTAGAGAAAGTGACTGCTGAATGATGTATTTGGCAGGTTTTGCAAGCTATTTTGTTACAGGGCTAAGAGTCTTGTGGTTGAATGAAGGTTGAGTCATTTTCAGTTTTAAGTTTAGGGTGTACCAGAAGATTCCTGAGTGATGGAGGTTGTTTATACACAAGGACTGGTGGTTTTTTGAGAATATTGTTGGTAAGGCTGTATGCTTCCAATATGTGAAAACCTGACGCTAATATTTTGTTTATCTTTTGTAGGCCTGGATAGTACTTTGTCACTAGAGGTATAGTATCTGGTTTTTCAGGTTTGGGTGATTCTGTAGTTTCAGCTAGTCGAAGTAGGTTCTTAATGAGAGGTTTAGGGTATCCTCTCTCTGTAAAGGATTCTTGGAGGTTTTCAAGGTGGTTTTGAAGACTTTATGGATCGGAGGAGATGCGGTGACCCCGTATGGCGAGACTGTATGGGATAGATATTTTAGTGTTGAATGGATGGCAGCTATCAAAATGCAGATATTGTTGTCTATTAGTGGATTTAAGATGCACTGAGGTTTTGAAGTGGCCATCTTACAGCCTAATGTCAACATCAAGAAATGTTGCCTGGTCGTGGGATTGATTTGAGGTAAACTTAAGAGCCGAAAAGGAGTTTAGTTTGTTTAAAATTAGGGTTAGATTGTCTTGGCCGGCTGTCCACACCATGAATATGTCATCGATGAAGTGAAGCCGGCGAAGTGATTTGTTGATTTGGCGGTCAAGAAAAGTTTTTTCCAATTTGCCCATGAAGAGTTTGGCATACGAAGGTGCCATCCTTGTACCCATTGCTGTGCCTTTGGTTTGAATGAAATTCTGATCCATGAATTGAAAGTTGTTCTTTTCTGGTATAAATTTAGTGAGATCCAGAATAAATGATGTAGGTGTGGTATTGATCGGACGCTTGTCGAATTGCTAGTCGAATTATAAATTCCAAAATTTCAAATCATAATTCAAGAGCCGGTATATTAATCTAAATTCATATCAATATTATCGGATACATTTACCTCCTATTCTACGAACAAAAACTTTTTCATAATATTCTCCATTTCGTAGTACATGGCAAACTTGTTTATCTTTAATAGTTTTATCCACGCCGTTTAGATTTTAGATATATTTTATTAATACTATGTCAGAATGGAGATCATTTGTAAATCTTATCTGAGTAAACATTTCACGCAGACAGAAGAAAACTTTTATATAGCAATAGCTTACGCGTTTGAAATCTCCAGACAAAAGATAGTTGATGTTTAGAAATTCATAACCGGTTAACGGTTGTCAAATTTGAGGAAACATTCATACCAACATCACTACGAAAATGTCGTCCAAAACTATTTTTTTTCAACTCACATATAATAATATTTAATTTAAGGTGTTTTTTTTAATCTCACCTACATTAATGTAAAATTTAGACTGACAATGACGGGCAGATCCAGGGTAAATCACGGTCGGGTTCACTGAGAAATATTTATCCGAAATGGTTTTCAACTCTCCTTCCACGCAAATATGGGCATATTTCTTGTAAATTGAGCTTTCCTCATAATTAACACATTAGAGTAAATAATATACAAGCGTAAAATCCGAGTGGGTGCTATGTGACGCTAATATATATATATATATATATATATATATATATATAATATATATATATATATATATATATATTTGTGTGTATGTTATTTTGTTCTGAACCTACATCATGTGGAATTATCTAAATTTACATATATTATATTGCTCCCTTAGAAAAAAAAAGCACATTTAAAAGTTTTCTATGCCACAGTTATGAACCTAAAACTATTTTAAGATGTTTAAACGTAAAATTTTAAAAATATTTATACTGTTTAAAGTAACCAATTTAGCGTGAAAAGCCCTACTTATAAATTAATGTAGGCCTACATAAATAAATCCTTGCAACTTTACTAATAGGAGTAGTATATGGGTGGTGATTAAAATTTACTAGTAAATTGTTTTCACCTCCTTGGTAGCAAACCTATCCTTGAGCTTATGATCACACATTTGCCCACTACATTGTAATATATGGGATTGAGAAAATGGCTTTTTAGGATTAAGATCTGCTTGTACAGACCAGCCAAATGGAGCCAACCTTTGAACTAAATAAATACATTTCTGTTTTATAAAATAACTAATATATATAAAAGAAAACAATCTATTAGTTGCTAAACGAACCATATTACACGTATTTAAATATCATGCCATTCGAGTCCAGAGTTTGTCGATTATGGGGAAGTTAGGACTAGAATCTCAGCTGAGCCTATTGAGGGTGTTTATTCATGAATTGTTTCGAACCTTTCCTCCATGTGAATATGGAGATATCTACATTAAATTCAACCTACTTTAGCATAACTCACTAGCGTATTGATACGCGTATAGCCCAGAGGGGTAATAAGACGTGGTTGTTAATTTTGTTTGATAGGTACATAACATATTTTCTTGGCTATATTATCCCTTTCATTGTGGCACGTAAAATTACAATATAATAAATTGTACACGTTTCTTTGAATGTTTTTGAATATAGAATATTTTAGTTTCCATTACAATCTCTGAAACTTCAAACAAACAGTGTGCCGAGTGTCTCGTCACTCATCTTTGGGCCCGCGCGCAGCGCGGTTTGCCCGTTCCCCCTCCCTCTTTCTGCCATGCGTGGTTAGCTGCGCACGACCTCCTCGCGTCTCGCTTGTCGGGGTTGCAAGGCTCGTTCTTCGAGAGCTCAGAGTGGTTTTTGGACTCACGTCGATACGGGTCAGTGGTTCATAAGCGGTTGGCTCTCAGTTCCGGGAGTGGGCAGAGCTGATCGGGGATAGTGACACCATCATGCGCGGGATTGGAGATGGGGTTCCTTTCTGTATACAGTTGTGTAACCGAACCGACCAAGGAGGGACACACAATCAAAGTCCTGAATAAATATTGGTGTGACAACATCCTGAGTAAACTTTCTTCGTACAACCACTATACAACAACTTGTCGTATCGCGCCCCAACTCTGGTGCGCGAACCCCTAACATCGACACCGGTGACCACGGGGGAGGACACATTGTCTCCCACAGCATTGGAAGGGTCCACGAGAGGTGTGGGCACAGGATGGTAGCAGAGCATGGTTTGTGTTTTCACAAGCGTTGTCACCGGTTGTCACTCGTCACCAGTCCAACCAGCAGACCAGCAGACCACCCATTCGACTAATCCTTCAGCGAAGTGAACGGCGTTGTCTCCCGACGAGGCGAGAAGGACTTGACCCCCTTAAGAAGATAGTACTCAACCCAAAGGCGTAAATCATCGTTGTCATCGCTGCTGTCTCTTAGAACTTCTGGATATCTACGTATCAGCTAAGTTGGCTTAGACTGTATATTTCTCTAACACTTTTTTTCTCCTTCAATTGGGACTCAATTAACTCTTAATGATATGGCTAAGTTTGTTGTGTTTTGCTTACATTGGGACTATTGGACATGTTAACCATTATTGAACTATTTGACACTAGTTTTGGTGAAACCATTAATTTAAAAAGATTTCTATGTCGTTATTATCAAACTTTAGCTAACTTTCAGTGTTATTATGTTTATAGTTAACCAATATAAAGGGGAAGCTTAAATGTGGGCTATTCCTGCAAATGTTTCTAATAATTAGAAGTGTTAAGACTATTAACTATTTTTTGAATAATTTATTTACGAACAACAACCAAATAGATAGTTTTGTTTCAATGACTATAGCCAAATCTGGTTAAGATTAGGATAGTTTTATTTTCTATTTGACATGTGGGGAGGGGCAACGCCATATGTGAGGCTAGTATTGTTTACAAATATATTAGTTAATAAGATGTACCAATCTTACAATGACGTATCACTATCGAGCAGTGACAAGGTTTTGAATCAGGGAAGTACACAACTTACCCAAGTTGAACCATCGGTTCTTGTTTGTTGTGAGGGGGGACGTGGGGCCATTTCAGAGACTGGCACGCCCATGTTTAAAGACGCGAGACACATTTTCGTGATTAATGTGCCTTATTTTACCCAGATTGGGGATGATAATATAGGGGGCGCCAAATTTCGTGGGTCTTTTAGTAATTTTGGGATATAATGTGTTGTTTAGTTTTGTGGTATCTAATTTTGTTTGTGAATTGCAAAATGGAACACCCTGACCCTAGTCGACTATTTAAGGATGAGTTAATCTACGAATTGACAATTCGTGGTTCTAAACCCGAAAACACCGTTGATCAATTAAGGTCACAACTCAGTGACGTATTTGACGTCGAGAAGGATGAGAAACAGTAGTAAGCCTTATCATGTATGAGGGCACGAAGGGGTAAAGTGTATATGTGTGAGTGTATCCCCACCCCTC